>JAAXNX010000976.1:0-21173 GCA_036491905.1 Folsomia manolachei
TACCCTTTGCAACGGAGGGAATATTAATTAACAATTTTATACTTCAATTAAATCTGCACAAACTATATACAAATTCTGGATACATAATAATCGGAATAAAAGCCCATCCCCTGGGATAAATTATGAAAAATGTGAGAAAAAAATAAATCTCAATTTCCTCTCTGCCAAAAATCCTGACTAAACTCTCTCAAAATCAAGTCTACCTATTTTTGGTCCATTTTACAAATACAGGCACAAATTTCTTACCCCGGCTCTGAGCAGCGGCTAGAGGGATGATGTACTCGGGATTCCAAGCATACGCCGTGAACATCGCAACGATAACCAAGAACAAAGATGACCGGTTCCGCTTCGAGGGTGAGAACTCGACCCTTGTCCAATTCCTTTGGAAACGCAAGATGGTCATGGTGAAAAGGACCCCGGAGAAAGTTGAGACCAGGATAGAAGAGAAAGTCGGAATGTGACGGGGTGCAAGGAGAAAGCCGTGTTTTTATAGAACTCACCAAACTTTCTCCACTTGGAGTTATGCAACGGTTATGCATTATCAGGGAATGGATGATGTCCTCCTTACAGAAGGCGATACTTATGAAATTGCAGTGAATTTTATTTACCCACTTCACAGTCAAATAGTTCTGCAAAATATCTTGTGGCCTGGATTCACAGCCTCGTTCCATGTTTACATGGAAAGTCATGGAACAAAATGGGTTAGTGAGTTTTATTTGCTTTCAAAAATCTTCAATATTTCCATCATCATAGGTTACATGAGCTGTGGTTACATGACTAACATTTTCCGCTTGTGGAGAGAACTTCGAGGACAAGCCAATTGTTAAAAGTGAGCAAAATGCGGCTTTAGAAGCCTCTTAGTACCAGCTAAGATAAGCAGATGATACCCGTGACAAGGATTATTAGGCATTAAGCGCATACGAGGCTAATTAAATACATTATCGCGACTTATGATTGTCAGGAACAATATAATGTTTCCAAACCCATTCAATCTGCATCCACTCCATTTCCAATCTCATCTCATCTTGCCTCTCCTAACCCACAAATGACCATCCATCCTTATTATGTCCAGAGATCCTATTATGTCCTGGACAATACCTCGCATAAAGTCACATTTAATATTTACATGTTACACGCCTCAATTCAGGCATATATTGGTTCTCAGTGCCACAATCAAAGTATTATTCCATAACTAACAAGTTATATAAAATGTTATGAAACATAACCAACCTTCATCTTACTCCAGTCTGGAGTAGGTAGCAAGTTATACTTGCTTAGAATACATTTAGCCTATGTAAATATGTCTTGTACACTCCTTCAACTTGTAAGTTTGAAAAAAAACCTGATTTGCATTTACTATCAGGAATTGGTTGGTTGTGTGTGATATAATAAATATGTAATGCAAACCAAACTAAAGTTGACTCCGTGGATATCTCTCTCTCTATTTACCACTGGATGTGATGTGATGTCTGGTCCTGATTCTTAGCAGTTTAAAAAGTTGACTGTTTTATTTAGGCAGTCTCTTGGTTATGCCACGATGTTTGTGACAAGTATACGAGGAATGGAATCCATTTAATGGATATGATTAAAGAATTGTGAATCTATCTACATCTCTATCAATTTGATTCTTAACAGTCCAGAGTTGTAAATAGCCACCTACTTGGGGACCAGACCAGACTGAGAAGTCGTAGACAGACGCCGGAGACATCAGTTAGTAAAGTTAGTACTCTGCTAATCTCAATCGCAATCTGCATTGGAATCATAATTACTAAGATTAGCTGCAACATTTTGTAAAAAGAGTGTCACTAAAGGATTGTATGAAGTTGTCCAAATATTTAATAGTGAGTGGATCAAGTGCAAAATTACGAAGCCAGGAAATTGGCTGGTTTTATGAAAATATTTCTTAATCTCTTCTCTTGTGATTGTGGTAAGGAATCTGCATTGGAATCATAATTACTAAGATTAGCTGCAACATTTTGTAAAAAGAATCGTTTGCCAATCTCATAAAAATGAGTTCTTATTTGAGTAAATGATTTGTTTCCGGTGGAAAAGCTTGCAAAAATTGGTACAGAAACATCAAAATCATTACCGGGTTATAATATTTGCATTAAAGTGCAAATTCTTAGTTGTGCTTAAAAAGATGCCGGCGACGCGCAACTGGTTAGAGAATCATTTGGCAAGCGGTGGTGCTTCTTGCACAGATTGACCCAATTTCCTAGATATCAACTTAAAGGTTGCCACGTGCTTCTTGGCCAAATCTTGGTCTTATTTCAGATTATAGTTACTTTAGCGTGATTGGATTTTTCATGTTTTTAAAATATATTGGTTTTAAATCACTCATTTATCTGGATGAGCATAGCAGGCTTGGTACTTTGGCTGTCTCATTTTTGGAGGAGTGCATAACTATTTTTATTTACTCGGCTAATTTTGACACGGAGATCAGGTATTGTTTTAAGACAGCTTGCATAATGACATGACATGGTTATTGGAGGAGTGCTAATTATAATTTCGGTGTGATAATCACATACATTTTATCTCATCCCTTTAAGACACATCTGACTGCATAGTTTAGGGGTTATAGTCAGTCGACCTTGATAAGGCCCTTATCAAGGTCGTCTAGTCAATCCAATTGAACACCAACTAACTTATTGGCCAGCTTAAAATTTGATTTACTAAATGTAAGTAGACACAGATCGGCATTCTATGTACATGCAAACAGACATTGCAAACAGACATTCCGTACTAAAGAACCTCGTGGTCTCCCATCCACTCGTGTCCCGATAACACCCGGGTTTCCTTTCATGTATACTACCCACCCGGCTGGTCCAGCCAAGATCACATGCATCCAAACAGACTCCTTCCTCCCAATATATAACCAACTTACCCACCATTAGATAACCCAACAGAACACATAAAATGACGTCAATAGAGATTCTCGTCCTTGCCATGTAACTAATCCTGAATTATCCTCAAATTACAGGAGCTACCAGCACCTTATCAAATCTTAGCTTATCATGTCCGGACGCGAGTCTCGAACATCTCGTCGTTTCTACCGAGTCGAGAGTCAACATGACCTCCTCGCTTATCTGGATCGTGGCGAGGCTGCCGTTCATGAGCACCGATGGACGCTGGAGATCGCTTGGGAAGCCGCAAATAAGGGTAGGCACACCTAACCAACCTTAATCCAAATCCGAGTAATTTAGTAAAGATAAGTGACTTGTCTCTCCTTTCCACAGTGGGAGGAATCTACACCGTGATCCGATCCAAGGCTTACATGTCCACTGAGGAAATGGGTGACCAATACTGTCTCATGGGGCCTTACAAGGAACAATTTGCACGACAGGAGGTAGAAATTGCGGACTTTGAGGCGAATAATCCCCTCCAACTAGCCGCCAATAAGATGAGAGAACTCGGTTTTAATGTGAGTCCGATAATCAATAATTTTTACCAATAATCCATCAATACCTTGCTCCCTCCAGGTCAAAACAGGCCGCTGGCTTGTGGACGGTAACCCCCAAATCATCCTCTTCGATGTCGGCTCCGCCTCCTGGAAGCTCAACGAGTGGAAACAAGAGCTCTGGGATAAGTCTGGGATCGGCATTCCGCACGGCGACGTGGAATGTAATGACTCCGTAATATTTGGCTTCCTTGTGGCGCAGTATATCGCGGAATTTCGCCACCTAGCAGAAGATCATTGTGATGATGGTGCACCCAGGATTGTGACCCATTTCCACGAGTGGCTAGCCGGAATTGGACTTATCATGTTGAGAGTTTGGAATGTTGACGTCGCCACTGTGTTCACGACGCATGCCACACTGCTCGGAAGGTTCCTTTGTGCGGGAGCGTTGGACTTTTATAACAATTTGGATAAGGTAACATCCCACGCCAAAGATAAGCCAAGGTTATCTGGCCGCTAAGTGTGTCCTCCCAATTCTAGTTTAATATCGACGAGGAAGCCGGAAAACGCCAGATTTATCACCGCTACTGCATGGAACGCGCGGCTTGCCACTTATCCCACGTTTTTACAACGGTATCCGAAATTACGGGTAAGCACCGTCAAGCTTAACCTTAACCTTGATAAGATCTTATCTTATCACACTTATTTCTACAGGCCTGGAAGCGGAACACTTAATAAAAAGGAAGCCCGACATAATAACCCCGAATGGACTCAATGTTAAAAAGTTTTCAGCACTTCATGAATTCCAAAATTTGCACGCCATTTCCAAAGAAAAGATTAATGAATTCGTTCGTGGCCATTTTTATGGACATTTCGATTTCGACCTGGATAAAACAATTTATTTCTTTATTGCTGGGCGCTACGAGTTCGGAAACAAGGGGGCGGACATCTTTATCGAGGCTTTAGCCCGGTTGAATCATTACCTCAAGGTAATTTATGTCAAGAATGCTTGCTTATCAAGAAGTTATCTTGAGGTTATCTTAATTTTTGCCCGGTTTAGAGCTCAAAATCCGATAAAACGGTCGTCGCCTTTTTAATCTTTCCCACAAAAACGCACAACTTCAATGTGGAATCCCTCCGGGGTCAGGCGGTCACCAAGAGTTTACGCCACACTATTGACGATATCCAGTCAAACATTGGGAAGAGGATGTACGACATTTGTCTGAGGTAAGGGCTTATCTGAGGTCACTCGTCTATCGCTGACCTTAACCTTTGACCTCTTGTTTCCAGTGGTCGCCTCCCCGTCTCGGATGAGCTCCTCCTAAAAGAAGATCTTGTTAAGATCAAACGCTGTATTTTTGGCATGCAACGTTCCACACTGCCCCCAATTACAACCCATAACGTCGTCGAAGACTGGAAGGATCCCGTCCTCACAAGTCTTCGTCGCTGTCAGCTATTCAACTCTGTCCAGGATCGGGTCAAGGTAAACTCAGGTCAAAGGTCAATTATTACCCTATAACCTTGACCTTTACTTCTCAGGTCATATTCCACCCCGAATTCCTCTCCTCGACGAACCCCCTCTTTGGCCTGGATTACGAGGAATTTGTCCGTGGCTGTCATTTAGGCGTTTTTCCCTCCTACTACGAACCATGGGGCTACACCCCCGCGGAATGTACGGTCATGGGGATTCCCTCAATTACCACGAACCTCTCTGGATTCGGATGCTTCATGGCAGAACATGTCTCGGATACCAAGTCGTACGGGATTTATATCGTGGATCGTCGCCACATTGGGTTGGAAGAGTCCGTCAATCAGCTCGCCAAAGATATGTATGACTTCTGCAAACTCAATCGGAGACAACGCATCATCCAAAGGAATCGAACGGAGAGACTTAGTGATCTCCTGGATTGGAGGAATTTAGGCGTGGTAAGACAGATAACATCTTATCTTGTGGATAAGCTGTAAACTTGGATTTTACTCCCCAGTACTACCGTCAAGCACGGATGAAAGCCCTGAAAATGGTTTATCCCGACTACGACGAGGCCGAGGAGTCTGGCGGAGGGCGAAGTATGAATTATCCGAGACCCATTTCCGAGCCGCCGAGCCCATCCTCCTCCCGCGCCACGACGCCAGCGCCCTCCGAACAAGGAAGTAGTGAGGATGAGGTGGATTCCGAGGCAGAGGTGAGTACCCAAACTAAACTACTTTTACCAATATGTGGGTAATTATCAATCTTTTTTATCTTAGCTGGAAGAACTCTCCGGAAAAACAAAGATGTGGCGAGATAACGAGAACGATCAACGTTAGAATGACGCCAAACTAAAATTAGGAACCCAAGGAGCGAAACTAGGAAAAAAAATGATATTTTCTTGTCACCCAAGAATCTCTGGGATCCCAAAGTCTACTAGAAATCTAAAATAAATTTCATCACCTAAAAAGTGCTGTAGTCAACTAATTTAAGGTTTTAGGAATACTCGTTAGAATACAGAATAGAAAAATGGTTCTCCTGGGAGAGAAGAGAAGTAGAACTGATCAGAGCTATATCAATCAAAGACTTATTTTCTTGTAATTACTCACTCACACGGAGAACGAAGACAATAAAATTATGAATTGCTCACAGCCCTATTTTATGCTTTGTTCATGCTTATCATAGCTCACATCCTTTGCTCCATGCAGCTCAACATCATTTTGGCACTAGCTCCACTCATAATACCCGGATCCGGGTAGGAGAAAGTGGTTGAGTGTGTTGCCACGGACTCCAGGCAACGCGCAACCCGTCTCAAAAGTTGAGACTCTCATAATTATCCGTGTCAAGTTATGAGCAGGAATAAAACCAAGAAATAAAATGGACCCCTTATTTCTTGCGGTTACCCGTTTCCGCCAGCGACAATTCTCCGAGGCAATCTCCCACTGTGGGGACATTCTCCGAAAAAACCCACTGGATCAGGTAAAACCCGCATTAGGAATAATTACAAGGATAATTTTAAAAAAATGCTCCCTTATATCTCTCCAGGCAGCTTGGAGCCTTAAAACTCGAGCACTTACGGAACAAGTGCGTGTCGACTTTTTAGAAATATTTGACGATGGAATTGCCGAATCCATTTTTAGTGAGGACACCATTGCAACCGCCGCCCGACCCGGGACTTCACTCCGAACACCATCCGCCGGCCCGGGTAGCAGTCGTCTTCCTACACGAGACGGTCCCAGCCCCGCCATTAGGTAACCACTTACTCCTGATAACTCACTTATCTCTCCTACCTTATCTCTCATACCTTATTTGTCTCATTTTTTACAGACCTGTCACCCAATCCGGACGTCCCCTCTCCGGCATCCTACGTCCCGGCTCCTCCTCCTCCGCCCGACCCGGAACAAGTCTAGACCAAGCCCTAAGATCCCGGGCGACAACTGCCCGACCAATTTCCGCCTCCACAGGACGCCACGTCCGTCTCGGAACAGCCTCCATGATTTCCTCGGAAGATGGCGATAATTTCATAAATATTTCTCGACTTAACCTCCATAAATACGGGAGAGAAGAGTCGCTATCTGCGCCACTGTTCGAGTACCTCTTCTACGTGGAAAATGACGCCAAACGAGCCCTGGAACTGGCTACGATAGCATCTCGCTCAGGTCAACAAGGCCAAGGTCAGGGTTCAGGTTCCTCTGGAACGCCTCCAAATTGGTGGTGGGAAGTCCAACTAGCCCTCTGTTGGCTCCGTCTAGGTCAACCAAGAGCTGCCGAGAAGCATTTTCGAACCTCCCTTGGAATTGAGGCCATGCTCATAAGTTATCTGGGACTAACCAAGGTTTATCTGAAACTAGATCAACCTCTCGCAGCTCTAGAGACTTGCTCCCAAGGACTGGCCAGGTTTCCCGGAGATGTCTCACTTATCGTGGAAATGGCACGGTAAGAGAAAATGAGAATAAATTGGAAACTAATTAATAATTGATAATCAATAATTGATTGGTTATCGATCTCATGACAGAATCCAAGAAGGTCTGGGCGCAATGGGGACAAGTGTCAAACTCTACAAAGATGTCCTGGTCCAGGACGCGTCCAATATTGAAGCCATCGCTTGCATTGGGATGCACCATTTCTACACGGATCAACCCGAAGTAGCCCTTCGATTCTATAGGTAACTTGTCCCTTATCATAACTGTCTTATCTATGATAACACTCCCTTATCATTTCCAGACGCCTCCTCCAAATGGGCGTATACACCGCCGAACTATTCGTAAACCTCGGTCTCTGCACCTTCTACTCGCAGCAGTACGACATGACGCTAAACTGTTTTCAGAGGGCGCTCCATCTCGCCACAAACGAGTCTTTACCCGACGTTTGGTACAATTTAGGACAAATCGCCATGGGCCTAAGTGACACAACCTGGGCGTCGCAAGCCTTCCGTCTCACCATATCCTCGGATAATAATCATGCCGAAGCCTACAATAATTTGGGAGTTCTCGAAGCCCGGAAAGGTAACACGGAGGGTGCTTCAGCCTTCTTTAAAACCGCGTCCTCCCTCGCCCCACACCTTTTCGAGCCGTTGTACAACCTCGCCAAAACCGCAGATGGGGTCGGAGATCTCCAGAATAGCTACGTTATCGTGCGCCGAGCGTTGGACAACTATCCCGACCATGCCGACTCGAAACAGTTGCTGGGAAAGTTGAAAACTTATTTTGAAACGATGTAGAAATTTATTTTTTACCAAAATAAATGAGGGAAGGACACAAATTAGTTAGTTTAGAATCGACGACGCTCATTTTTACACCAACAATCCTTATTCCAAAAGTAGCCTGAGCAGCGACCATACTTAAATCCGTATTCGCGACAACAACTGGCGCAGCTGGGGGGCGAAAATATTATCTAAAAAAGGAACAACTTTGTTAGTAAACTGCTAAAAATGCAGATAAGAAAAGAATGACTCACATCTATTCTTGAAATCGCATCTGGCGTCGCAAAGGGAAGCGTGGAAAGTGTACGAACTGAACTCGGAGACATGGGCGGTTCCATCGCCACAGGAAATGGGGTCTAGATTAAGAACCACGCCCAACACCACAAGGGTCAGGAGGAGTTTGAGCAGCATTTTGAGAATAAGTCGTCAAAAACTGGGCTCTATTTCCAATCAAGTAGCTTATTGCCAATAAGTTGTCGGGATGAATGACTGACTAAATGTCCAACCCACTTATCTCTTGAGTTATGAATACATTTCTTGATCCAGGATTGCGTAATATTTAGTGAAATGATAAAAATTGTCTAATCTCATATCTCAGCAATACTTGCATTACTTGCAAATCCTTCATCTATACCCTCATGCTTGACTAATATGCAAAATAATAGCGTGCAAAAATGGGACACTTGTCTGGAAACACTCGCTAACAAAATTAAATTGTAATTGTGAATTTACCAAATAAAACCTGGAACAATTTAGCGTTTGTATCCATATGAAAATTGTTGCAAATACCTGGCAAAATTCATAGGCGTTGATTTTTGCATTTTCGCCATTGTTGAGAATCTATCCCAGCGCAGCCAGGCGCCGGGAATAAGCACTCAACCGCGTGGACTCACTCATTCTTTAGTTGGACTAAAATCCTGCAATTAATTCATTAAATAGATTAGTTGACATTTTTTATTGACCCCGACCCATCTTTGACACTGCACCAGTAGGTAAGCACTTATCTCACTAGTTGACACGATAAGGAGAAGGAACAGAAGTCGGGACTCTTTAAAAATTCATATTTTTTGTGGCAGTAAACGACGAACCTTTCTCTTGACGATGGAGGAAAAGAAGGTGACTGAACAAGGTGAGACCCCACTTGTGGGGGTCGAAGACGGCACCCCACCAATGGTCAGTTTCGACGGAATTGGCTGGAGCCTACCCCCACGTGAAGGACTCGTTCAAAATGGCCCTCTGGAAGTTGAGGTCTATCTCTCCAGCGATAACTCATTCATCAAAAACGGAGTTCCTTTTCTGGAGGCCGTTATGGAGCATGGCGGTGAGCGTACCCCAGTCAAGGTGAGTTACCCAGGTGACCTGGGCGCCAGGTCTCAGTGGGAGTGGCTAATGACCCCTTTTCTCGGTTTTAGATTCACTTCCGCGATATCAAGACGAAGGTCGAGAAGGAGGAGGTCAACGTGGAGGCCGACATCAGCCCAGAAAATCTCCCCCCACCCTCTCCATCCAGCCTAAAATCTAGGAAACATTCTTTCCTTTTGTCCTTCCTTGCCAAACGCCGGAAGTACTTGCAAGGCCTAAAAGAAGTAAACGACACTAACAAACAAAAATAATTTTTTTATGGGAAATTACATTTTTGCTATTTTACTAGAAAACCGACTTGTCTTTGATAAATTGCTCGTAAAAAGTTTAAAATAAAGCATTAAAAACATCAAAACATGCTAAAAAAAGTTGTCATTTTTTTAATCGAGAGTGTGGGTGGTAACATTCCTAAGTATTTTGAAGATATACTTGCCAAGCTTTTGTTAACCCTTTGATAACTGACTTATCACTAAACTGCCAAATGCACTCCTGTTAGAGGGCTCCCCATGTGCCGCGCCACTTGCAAATATTCGCTCACTCACAAAACATTCTGCTCTCAGCTCAAATTATTTTCAGGGTCGATCATTTTTTATTTCGAAAACTCAGACAGAATGGATAACCCTCGAGATAAGCCAGAGCCTCGTCTACGCGGAATAGCCACCGCCAAAACCTCTGGATTGAGTTACTTCCTCCGTCGCCGACTTCAAGAGCGGAAGGAACGAAAGGTAAGGAGAATGTGTGCCCTTTGTTTGCGCGGCGGCGGCATGATATGCGGCTTATCTCCCAATTATTAATTTATTGACCCCTGACCTTACTTTATAGGAGAGAGACGCAAGGACTAAGGAACAACGAGACCGACTTCGTCAAAGATTTGATATTGATATTGCATATGATTCCAACGACTCCAGCTCGGAGGAGGAGTGGGCGGAGGTTGAAAAATGGGAGATTACCAATCCCAAGAAGAAAGTGAGATTTGAGAAGAACCTGGAGACGTTGAGGGGAAAACGGCTGGAGGAAAAAAATCAGGACCCCCAGTACGACTATGATAACCTCTTTGTTCTCAAGGAGCCGGAGGAGCCTGTCGCTGAAGAGGAGGTTGCCCAAACAGAATCTGTCGTACAAGATGAGCCTGTCGCCCAAACAGAATCTGGCGCACAAGATGAGCCTGTCGCCCAAACAGAGCCTGTCGCCCAAGCAGAACCTGTCGCAGAAGAACAACCTATCGCCGGACCAGCACCAATTGCACACGCATCCAGCGCAGGAGTCGTCGCAAAAGCCATTCAAGCCCCGGATAAGCTTCCCGTCAATCGAAAACTCGTCCTTGAGGACCCAGAGAGCGAGGCGGCTGCAGGCTGCTGCTGCGCCAGCGGCTGATACTATTTTTCAGTGCAAAATCTGCCTCAAAAAAGACAAAGTTAAGCTGTTCTCATCCGTGGATGAGTTGAAGGGTCACCTGACCAAAGCACACGATATGGGCTGGTTTATTAATATTTTGTAAGTTTCAACTGTCAGCGACACATTAATTAGCATTAATTTCTAGAAATATGTTCCGGTATTAGCATTATTTATAGTTAATTTCTTTTCGAGCCCGGTTTACACCCTGTAATTTGGATAATACGTTGTAAATCAATTGTTAAGGTGCTGTTTAAGATAAGGTATCCATGCTCAAATGCCAACATTGTATGAAATGATATATAATTTTTGTATCGGTGCCATTTCCCTAAATATGAAGGCGCTCCCTCTTTTTTATACTTCTTGCTTAAGTGCTCCATTCAAATTAGATGTTATTACAGAAAGCGTCCTCATCTCTGGAGTAGTTATCTTTATCCACACCCCAAATTTAGGGTAACACTCATAAATTTATTGTGATAACCTCAAAGTAAGCCTAGTAAAATAAACTGTTTTCTTGTTGCTTTCAATAATTGCTACATTTTATTCGTTATTCCATCCATACAACAATTACTCCCATAACAATGAGTTAGTGACCATATCAGCATCCTAGTCTAATCACAATTGAACTCGCAAACATCACCCCTACAACAATTCTCCACCGCCTTCCAAACTTCCTGAGGATTCCTCCGCACCCTTCCTTTCCCTCCCAGTTTACCCTCCAACTGCGCCACAACCCAGCCCCACATCTTGGCAGAGTTATCCTTGATGCTATTCCTGACCTCATTGTTGTCCTCTTTAGTCTCCACCTCATTTTGGGTTGGGTCAGTTAACTGCTCCGGGTCAAAAGTCACTCTCCGTCCACGCCACCGTCTCGACGCGGCTTGAACCTTGGCCCGAACCTTGCTCCAGTGGGAGTTGGTTGACGTTGAGGTCGAAGGCTCCTCCTCCTTTTTTCCATGTGCAGTCCAGCTCTCGTAAAGATAGAGACTATTCGACAGGATGGCGAGGACTTCGTCATCCTCCAATTCTGGAATAGTCATTACCTTTAGTTGACTCATTATAATTTGCCAATTACTACTTAATTCCTGCTAATTAGTGCCAATTATAGTTACCCGAATAGGATTTAGCGGAGCCGGACTGACTCTCCACAAGTTTTTCGCCCCCACTTCTCTTCTCTTTGCAGGCGTTGGCGAATGCGGCCACGATGTAGGCGTGGGAGCAGGTGTGTCGTTTGGTGTGGGGCTCTCCAACAGAGGCGGAGGACGTTGGCGATGTGATCAGGGCTAGGGTGGAGAATAGGAGGATGAAAATTGGGCCAAAGGTGGAAGGGGACTTAGACATCTTAATATGTGGTACTGGAAACGACGGGTATTCAACCGGAAACTAAAAAGGATAAAAAACAGAATTTATTGTGAAATCCAACAAATTTGAGACCTCAACAGGCTAATTGTGACACTTACAGATTTTACGGACTCTCAAAACTAGTCAAGTTTTGCAATCCAGGGAGTTTCAGATAATCTTTGGCGTCCCACGAGACAAATATAAGACATCCTCACCAAGTGAAGGTAAAGGCGACTGAAAACTCTTTCAAGGTTTTCATCCCAATTTTATAGTCATTATTTTATCACCGCATAAACTATAATCATGCATATTTTGCATGCATATTAGACACTGGTGCATAACGCCACTAAAGGAAGCATTCCTCTTTACACACCATTTTCTTTGTTTCTCTGAAATCATCATGCAAAAGTATTCCTTCCCAAATAATCAAATATTGATTGGATTGTGTCACCAAAAATGAAATTGAGTCGCAGNTTGTTTCTCTGAAATCATCATGCAAAAGTATTCCTTCCCAAATAATCAAATATTGATTGGATTGTGTCACCAAAAATGAAATTGAGTCGCAGTATTTTTCGGCTTCATTCCATTCCAGACAATAAGAATGCCACTTAATTGAAACGTGTAATCAATCAATAAGCACAAATTTAAAGACAGACATTTATGGAATGCAACCCCAGCACAATTCCAATTCCTCCACATGAGATGATGACAGTGCACAAAGGAATTGGATAGATTTGTATACTCAACAAGATTTACATGGATTTATTTCATTACAAACTAGATTCATTTTACATTTATTAAATTTTGATTATACACCGATAAAAAATACACAAATTTATACGAATCACATCCACACCCGCAGCTAGTATATTTGAACCTGCTTCCCCAAGGAATCTATGCCTTTTTACTAAAGTCACATAAAAGTAAAGTTAGTCATAACTAATTCTGAGGTGGACTGAAAGTTTAGAGGTACCCACTCCCTTGTGAGGGAGTCGTCTAAAATTTCAGTCCACATAAATAACCCAAACATTAAAGCAAAAAAATAAATAAATTTAAGGGGGTGACCCATTATCATCGTAATCAATTTGATTAGAGGAGGAAGCCGCCTGAGCGTTGGCTGCATTCAACGCGTTGGTATTCGAGCCACGAATTACTTTGAGCCAAGGAACGTTTTTGAGAGACGTTAATCTTGTCTCCGAGACTGAGAGCCATGCCCTGAGGATAAAGATAAGAATAAGTAAAGTTATAGGAATTACTGGCTGAATGTGATAAATTGATGTTCGTTCCTACCTGGCTTTTAGCCCGAATTCGAATGTGACCCGTTACAGCAGAATTTGGATTATCGATTGGCTTCTCAATACTTAAATTGGCGAGGGCATCCTCTCCAAAGATGGATTTGGCGTAGAGCGTCGCCGCCATGAAGCCACAGTCACCGAGCAGGGCCTGGAATAAGATAGAAATCAGGATTGTCTTAATTTGGGTAAAATTACATAATTAAGGTGCTATAATTAGCCCTTATGACATTAATTTAATAGGAATCAGTTCTAAAATTATAATTAATCTCTGAGCAAAATAAAAATGGCAATAAAATGTCAATAAATATTAGCAATTAATCAGGACACAAAAATAACAAACATTCCAAAAACATTCCTTCCTCCAGAGTTATCGCATAACTACTTGATTAAGACATTATTTCCTTACCTTCTCCGGAGTTAGGCACTGCATATTTGTGGATTTAAGGAGGTGTTGAAGATATTGGTGAAGGTCAGTGATGCTGGTATTTACTCCAACCTGAATAATTGAGTAAGCAAATAGAATCCTTGATAAAAATTCGATGTCAAGTTCACCCCCAACCAAGATAAAAGCCACCCACCTTATTCTCCCACTCAAACTCAGCCCACATAGCTCTAAACTCCGCATCAGTACAGGAAGCTGGTAAAATGTAGTCCATAAATATCGATATGAATGTCACTCATTACCACCACATTTCGATCGGATGCTGCTCCTCCAACGTCATAAACTACAAGAAATTACTCCCAAAATTAACCCACTTTTTCCTCTTATTTTAAATTAGCCAAGAAATTTACCAATATTTCCAAAAATGACTCCATTCTCCGTTGAAGCAACTTTAATACTGGCCCGAATATTAGTGAAATCCTGAGGTCCTAGCACAATTGATTGTGGACGTTCCACAAGTTTTAAATCGCCTAACGTAGCAAGTTCCAAGGTACAATTTTGTAGCGTATCATCCGTTTGATTGACGAGCAGAACGTCCAACACGATATCAAACTGATTCACATTAATATACGCCTCGGCATAGACAGGATCCGAGAATCCCGTGAGTTGTGTTACTTTACTCAGCTTGGAACTCGAGAAATCTCCGGCATCCGACTTTTTATTTGGATTGAATCCTACTGCAGCACTTAAACTAGTTTCAAAAACGTCTTCCCCATTTACAATGTCATTCTTGGAAATGAGTTGACTGAATGGAATGGGCTCATCGGGTTGAATGACGACATCCTTCTTCTTCTTTTTGTTGTGGGTTGCCTCAAATTCCGCCTGTTCGTGTAACATGTAGGCCAATGCTTTACCCGAGTCGGCGACAAAGGCTTCATGCAGTCCTTTATTGTTTTCTTCGGCCAGGACGCGAATACAGAGAAGAACACGATCCGTGTCGTCTTCCGTAATCTTTTTCGTGGGAAGGGAACTCATTCCGTAGCGCAGGATGGATGTCATGATAAATATGGCGTCGGCGTTGAATCGATGTTTTTCCTCGGCCGTGAAATTCTCCGTGTTACCAGGGAGGGAGAGACGTCGCACCATTTTCGCGAGACAGGAGGAAAGTGCAGCTCCGATAAAGAAGTCGCCGTCGATAAGGTGCTTTCGGAGGGAGGGAATGTTATCGGCCTAAAACAGATAATAATGATTATTAAATAATGTGGATGTCAAGTGGCGAATATTTGGCAAAATAATCATTGCTTAACAATGCCAACCTTTTTTGTTTGTGTCATAGAAAAAGCGGACTGTGTGGCATAAGTGCCGTCGGAAGTAACCAATCTGGAGGCTTGTGATTGGGATTTTTCTCCGGAAGGGTGTTTACTTTCCTTGTCCTTATCCTCTTCAGTCGCAGTCCCTTCAACTCCAGCCGCCTTTCTCATCTCGGATTCGAATAAAGGAAGCTGAAGTAAAAATTGAACCATATTTAAGACAACAAGACAAGAAATGATAATACTCTTAACATTCCGTAAATTAATGCCTACCTCTCCCAAACAAGTCTTAATCTGTGCAATAACACTTTCAATATCCTCCCTAGAATTAGCAAACTCTCCCAAAATCCAAACCGTAAATCTCATAACTTTGGCTGATTGAACTTGTGGAAATATTTCCAAAAGTTTTTCAGTAATTGTTGGCGTGAGATGGGGAAACTTTTGAGCAGCTTCCCTCATAAATAGGAGAACATCCGAGGCAGCCAGCTCATTGGAGTCGGAGAGGAATTCAGCCAGCACGGGAATTATGTTGGGAGCCACGTCAGGAAACTGGAAATAAAGAAATAAATTTAGAATAAGAATTGTCCAGCTCTGGAAACTACTTTGCTTCCAAAAACTCACCTTAACACAGCACTGATGCAACGTGCGGACGAGAAGTTGTCGATATTTTCCGGTATCATCATGCTCCACGGAGTTATGCGTCCTTGCAACCTCCTTCCTTAAAAACATCACAGCTTCCGACACAGTTCGAGACGTGAGCAGCTCCAGAACGAGATTTAACGTTTTCTTCCTAACTTCTAGGTCAGGAGCGGAAAGGATTCGCAAAATATCCATGACCAAATCCTCCATTACTTTTTCATTCGTAGAAGATTCCTTTAACTGAGCAAGACGTTCGAGAACAATGAGTTTGACATTGTTATCGCTTTCTTTCACGATTAGCTCGATATAGCACGTGGCTGCGGCCTAGTTTTCGAATTAGAATGGTATCAGATTTTGAGAATGATCATAAGTTTCGTCATAATTATCAAACACTCACCTTAATAGCGGACGGTGCCGTAGATAACGTAACCAGTGTTCCAGCAGCCTCATACCGTACCGCGGAACTGGTAGAATTTAATAGATTATAAATACAACGAATGAATCTCGTTCGCTCACTGGGATTGTGATGACAAACCTGAAATAAAATACATAAAAAATAGCTTATCATCCTCTCAAAATTAAAGTCTAAAATCCTCACTTTATAAATCAACTCCACAATCACAAGTTGTAGAATATCTCCAAAAGTTCCAATTTGATCCAGACAAGCCGTTAAATATTCCAAGGCTCTTTTCTGGTCGACTTGGAGCAGCATTAGGAACGCATTTCTTCTGCAGGCCATGTCCTGCTCGACTTCCAAGAAGTTCGCGACCACTTCTGGCGCATCGGGGATGAGCGTCTCAAAATTTCTGTAGAAAAAACAACCAAATAATTAAAAAAAACTTTGTCTACAAACAAGTTGGGCTCCTCCCAATTTCCTGCTTACTTGTAAATGGTAAAAATAGCGAGCACCGCATTCCTCCTGACGTAAGCATGTCTGTGTTCCAGACACATCCGAATCGCAGGCATGAGTGGCTCCAGAAGTTCGGGTTCTCGAAGTTTACACAGAAATCGGAGCGTTGATCCCCGAATAAATTCATTTGGGTGTTGCAAATCCTTTCGATAAGCATCACACACGAGAATCATTTCATGAAGAAGTTTCCCATCTGGAGATGTTTTGGCGACAATTTCCCAATAGATGAGAAGCAACTTTTTCACCATATGATCCTAATTTGGCGTGGAAAGGATATGAAATTAAACTCCAATTATTACACAAGACAAGATAAGGTCCTTATCAAGAAGTTATCTTACCTGAAGTGGGAGACAAAATCGAATAATAGTCATCAGAAGACTGGGGAGCCGTTCGCCATTCAACGTCATAAAAATGACTTTCTTTAACGCTTCCGTTTTTGCTTTCAAATCCCCTTTTTCTAGAGTAATTAAAGTACCAATTAACACACCAATAATTAATAATCAACAATCAATAATTAAGCTAAATTAAAAAGACTATCCTTACCCAGTTCCGCTCTCAACTGAATTTCCGACGGTTGCTCTATTTCACTGGGGAAATTGATGAGGGTGTAACACGGAGCCTCAGCCCCCAGCCCGGACCTGTCCTTCATCCCTTGGCTGGATGATTATCTACTTAAAAAAAGTTAACAATTAAAATATTTCCATCTTAAATGACAGCCTCCTCCTCCAGCTGTTGCTTGCTTGAAATTTGACCTACCTCCTCCTCCTGCCGACAAACTTTCCCCACCACCCAATTGTTGACAAGAATTAGTAATTAATTGCTTTGACACTTCTCAAATTAATTACTTTTTCCCAAATAATTACGTGTACAATTAAAATCCTCTCCTTCAAGCAATAAGCCGACGATGACTTGGCTGCAGCGGGATGGCTCAAGTCAACCCAGTAAGAAACCAGTGCCTGAGGCCCGTGCACGGAGGACGTCACCAGAATTTGATCTTATCTTTTTCCACAATTCGGATAACCTTACCATCGATAAGTCATCTTTGGCCTTACTTAAACAGGTGCGATCTCCAGCGCTGCCCGGGAACTTTCAAATTTGGGTCCAATCTCCATGTTTGATGACCCCAGGATAATCAAAGTTCCTTACGAGAGACCGACCACAGTCAGAGTTGGTCAGCAGTTAGTTCACAAAAGTTAGGCGAAGGCAAGGATTGACTGACTGGGCCTTGGTTTTTGTTGGTTGCAAATTATTTTTTGCATTTACACTCAATTTGCACACAAAGCCAGAGTTATTAATGAGTTGTTTGTTACGGAGTGGGCTGTAATTAAAAATTGCAAGGGTTTCCTCAAACTAGGGCCTCGTTTGGGGTGGAAATTGGATAAAGTGACATTTTAAGGGTCACAGGGAGGCGTTTGGTGTGGTCCATGTAAGTCACTTATTTACAAGCAATTTGCTATTAATCATTTGGTAATTAAGGATTTTGTAAATGTTTCTAAATCTTGTGTTTTTTGCTGTGATTTCAGTTTGTGCGGATTCTTAAATTCAATCGATTAACAAACTAGTTAAGCTTTGTCGGTAAAATGATGAAGAACTCGGATTTTGGATAATATCTGGCCGTGCGTTATAAGGACTGAAGGAAAACGGAGATAATGTGAATCATATCTTTAAAGTTACTTATCTTCCGGTGCCCTTAAATTAGTGCTCAGTTCGACTAAAAAGTGTGTTCCTTATTGTTTGTGCCGCACAAATTGTGCAACGACACGAATTTGTTATTCCTCCGATGAGAGAGAATTCGGACGAAGTTAAAGGATCTTATCTTAGGTGAGTCATTTGAGGTGTTTTTAAGCTTATCAATGTGGCAAAAGGATTGTCGACAACATTTGTAGAGGCTCCGATTGATTATGTTTGGAATCCGTGATTTAGTCATAAGAAGGATCATGTTATATTTGTAAATAATTAGGTAATTGAGTAAAATTCGACCCGGGGGGTCGGTCTCGGTCCCGGAATGTTTGAGGAAGTAAGTTTCCAGCTTACTTGATACACGTTTTTTTTGCTACGCATTCATTTAAAGTAACATTTAGCAACTTATTGCGAATTGTGTGATGTGTGAATCAGGTTGCGGATCATTTACCATGTTTTAACACAATGCAGTTGCAAATTGTAATTTACAACTTCTTAATTAACCAACTAATGAAGGAGGATTTTGGTATCTTGCTTAAATTTACTTAAGGGTTTGTATTCTACTCGATCGATGATTGCCTTAACGGTTTAAGGGCGTTGGTTAAAGTTAAAATGGGAGTTTTGCAAACTTTTTGCCAAAAAGTGTATCATGCTTTGTAAAGTTTGATGGAAACAAGCATTGCAAAATTGCCACTTTAACTTTAATTGCTTGATTGTGATAACTTTCCTTAAATTGGAAATATTTCGTTCCACTCAATCCTGTCATGTCAAAATTTCAAACGTCATGCTTGATTAATCAACTGTATCAAGGAAAGTAGACAGATTAGCTCCGCCTTGACAATGTCACCTATGCATGACCTATATGTTTGAATCTAATCTTATCATAAAATGGACAAGGATAAGAACAAGATAAGAAAGGAAACTAAAATGCAGCCCTCCGCCTTTTACTTTTGTATGGTTCATCTTCCCAAATTCATAAAAAGGCCAAGTCACGGTATTGAAATGTTATCAAAGGTGCTCCACCCAAAAGCCGGAGATTAGTTCAAAGATTATGTCTCGTTCACCATTCAAGAAACATATTCCATTCCATGTTTTGTAACAAGTTTCAATTTGAATATTTATCTGGAGAGGTGTTTACTCCAATTATGATAAAATCACCATGTCATTCATCTCTTGGTAGTTAGTGTTTGCATAACCGTTTGTTTTGGTACTCATCCCACACTTGAATGTCCTTTTAACTCGAGTTGTTATTGAGATTTTAGAGGATCATCACTTACTAACATCATGTCAACAAATAAAGCAAGAGATCAGATAGTAATCAATATCATTAATATCATGTCCAACCCAGGAGGAATCCTTTGACAGCATCATTTCCATGAGTCACTCATGCATTTTGGTTATGATTACATCAATGTATTACATCAATGTATCGATGTCGTGTTGAGTATCATTCCTTTATTTGCATTATTGCAACAAACGGACATGAACTAGGTAAATTTTGTAAATTATGACAATGTTGACATGGAAATCAACCCGGCATTGTTTGGCTAAGACCAGCATTTCCAATATCGGCTGCCTTTGTGATCGGTTTTTTATATGTACTTAATATATCTCCCAAATAAAAAGGTGCCTGACTTAATTTAGGATGTAAAAAAGCAGGATTAAGGCTACAAAATACAGCATACCGACAGCCTGATTGTTATCACAAGACGGGGTGACAAATGTCATTCTTTAACTGAGGCGGCGTATGGGTTACCATGCTTGGCTGATTTTTTGCCACGGTAAGAATAACAAGAAAATGCCAAAGAATGAAAAGAATGCATTGCCACGACGGTGCTCACTTTGGCAATTATTTGACAAGTGGCAAACTGTCATGAAATGTTTCACTTTGGCTCAGATTACGTTTAAACTTGACACTGTCATGAGTTTGGAACAATCATGTTACACGGGAAGGTTTTGAAGATGTCAGTTTATCATCACTTCTTCAATAGATAGATTCCTTGCCATAATATATTAAATATTTTAAATAATTTCAACAAAGTTTACTGTCTCCAACTAATACTGGAGACAGATCGAGTCTAACTCTTTAATTAACTATCGTTATACATCCTTTAGTTGTAGGTAGTAATGTTACTGAGTTAAATTTAGTTGTGACACTGCTAAATCTATCCTTGTGCATGTAAACCATTGGAATTGGTGGAATGCTAGGCATTTATTTCAATCCTGTAAGAAAACAAGTGTCAATTTTCTCTTCTGTTCGTTTTCTATTCTTTAATTCAACCCTCTTTTATTAGATTAGTGAGGTTATTGGGCTGGTTAAGTTAAGTCACTAGTTTGGTTTGGTTAAAGGAAATCAATGCATCTATTCTATGCATTAATGTCTGTGAGTGTGATGAATATTCTGGCTGGATCTAAGTCCATTTTTTGTGTAAGGACAGCTATGAAATGATTTTTAGCTCTACTCTTAATTCAAGACTGCAATGTAGAGGGTAAAAAATAAACTCTTGGGTAAACCAAATTAAATAAGATTACACAAAAAATAGTCATCCTGGAACCCTGGAAGGAAGTGGAGTGAGCTAGGGGAGAAAATTGGAGTCATAAATTGAACCCACGAAAAATATCTAAAGAAGTGAGTGAATCCGATCTACGGATGTTTGTCCCCCCCCATTTGTACCCCACCCATTTGTATTCCCCCATTTGTTCCCTCCCCAATTGTTCCCCGCCCCAATTGTTCCCCACCCCATTTGTTCCCCACTCAATTGTTCCCCACCCAAATGTTCCCCAAATATTTTTCC
>JAAXNX010000977.1:0-21159 GCA_036491905.1 Folsomia manolachei
TATTAATATGCCTTATTTTATTGGCCATGGATGTGGAAAGTAAAATGTTAGCAATTCCTAAAACTAAAGAGAATTAAGCATTACCTTATTGTTCATATGGATTTTAGCAAGTTTCGAACTCGCGTCTTTTCGAACTTGCGTCTTTCGAACTTGCGTCTTTCGAACTCTCGTCTTTCGAACTCCTGTCGTACACCCGAATTGTACTCTTGTTATCGAATGTCTTGCCCTACATTACGCTCTTGAATGCAATATGAGGCCGAAACATTTTTGGACGGACCCACATCATATCGACAGTTACGCATAAAGCATAGTATGACAGATTAGGAGTAAAGTGGCAGTGGCTTACCCATGTACTATGGAATTATCCTCGATTAGAAGTGGTAAAAATTTTGGAGTAATTCTTCTTTTCCCATCCGGTGTTCTTGTCTCGATTTGTTTAGAAGGTCCCTTATTTATATTTTCTAACGTTCCTTCGGTTTTATAAGGTGCCGGAGGTGGTGGCAGAATTCGAGGACGAGTTGTCTCTGGCATCATTAGGGCCTCAGATTTGCTTTGTTCCGTTTTCTCATTCCTTGCCAAAAAGACTTCCATGTTTGGGACGATGCTGAGTTTGTTCGCTGTGATGCTTGTGTTCCCATAAAATCTCTGATATAAAGAATCCTGGAATAATTTAAATTAAAAGCATCATGCTTTTAATTACTCATGAGTAAAAAGGATTAAATTCTATTGTGCACAAAGTAATTATGAAACAATAATTTAGAAAAATGCGAATTCCATAAATCAAACATTTTGTGACTTGAGAGGCACTCCATTGTCTTCTCTAACGTATACAAGACATTTAGAAAACGTAAAAATAAATACAAAATCGACTTACAGTTTCTTCTTGTGAAAGTGGTTTTCCAATTTCAGTGCAAGAAAACTGGGCAGCAATGACCGAACCATCCCAGGAACACGCCATCATTATTGTACCGCAATGTGACCAGGTTAAATCCATGACAGAATGAGAAAATGCATCTTTGACAACGACAACAGGGCGCTTAAGGGCAGTTGACCATACGGAAATTGAGCGGTCTCGAGATCCAATTGCAACACAGCATTGTTTGACTCTGTTATGTTCTTGAATATTGTTACTAAACCTCTGTAAATTGCCAACCAAGCATGTCATTCCTTCGTGAATTTAGTAAATTATAGCTTAAAATTTTGAAATAAAAAATTAAAAAGCTTACCACACAAACCACTGCTTTTCTATGCCCAACAAAGTCTTTATCTACTTTCCAACCATCTCGCTCAATAATTTGTGCCGTAGGAAAGCCATAGTTCATTGCGTGCGCCGATACAAGATAACATCCATCAGGAGACCATCCTAGGCGCAGTACATGAGTTGTACCACCACACTGTTAAAATAAAAAGAACGTGTGTCACAAACATTTGGAACGACATCTGTACAAATGCAATACTTACGTCAACAAATGGTTCTTTGACCACATGTTCCGTCGTCCAGTCGGATGTTCGCCAAATTCTCAACGTTTTGTCTACCGACTGACTGGCAATGTATTTACCAACGGGATCCCATGTGATTCCTTTCACCATGCTTGTATGACCTTGATATCATAATTTTCCATTGAATACATCATTGATTCATGCAGTATCAATTTTTGCAATCTTCATTATTACCTTTCAAAGTTGTAATAATTTGTGGAAAGTTTTGAGTATCCCAAATTTTAATGGTGTTATCAATGGAACAAGTAGCCAAATAGGTATCCTTAGGGGACCAGGCCAAGTCAAGGACATCCCCATCATGACCCCTTAATATGGAAACTGTTTTCCAAACCTCCAAGTTATTCTTTTCAAATACCGAATTGGCCACTGAGTTCCCTGAATATCTGGACACTAGTTTCCAAATTATCACAACCTTGTCGTCCCCACCGGATGCTAAGAAGTGGCCGGAATTACTCCAACGAACACAATTAACACAAGCTGAAAAAAAGGTTTACGTTTAGTCATTTACTTATTTTCACTCATCCATTATTCTGTCAATGCAATAATACAATTTTTTGGAATACAAGTATTTTACCATTGTGATGATCAAGCTGGCATAATAGTTTCGGAAGAGAATTATCGGATGAGCCATTTAATACTGCTTTCAAATTCCATATTACAACCCTGCCGGTATTATCGTCCCCTGAAATGACAATGCAAATCGGTCAGTTACGTCAGTTACGGCACCAAATACTCCATGAATTCCTCTCATACCCTGACCACCAGTAGCTAAGTGAGAATCGTCTGGATGAATATCAATGGAAAATATAGGATGACCTGAAACACGAAACGATTATATTAATATCCATGCTAAAAACCGTCGTTGAGTAACGCTTCCCCCATTCTTACCATCGTGATTAATCCAAGTGGGCTTGAGCAGTTTCATCCTTCTTCTAAAGGTCACTGGTAACGTCGGGACTTATCTTCTTATCTTAACCTTAATATACTAATTGGCGACGTTTCTAAAATACTCCACACACAATTTCCAGTCCCACAAGTCCACTCCAGATTCCACAAAAGCACGAAGGACGTAGTTATCATTGGGTAGATTAATAAATACTTGTACATCAATGGAATATTGCTACTAATACTTAACACAAAGCGATTTTGAACAATGATGACGTATTATTGTAATAAAAACGGCTAGGAGTCGTAACCCATACGATGGATTTTAAGGTGCTTGCGTTGGACAAAGGATAATTATTTTAAACGCGTCAGGGTAAAATGGGTGAGCAGCTTTATTGGATCCTGTGGCCTTGTTTAATTGGTAATTAATATTTTATTGAAATATTATTGAAATCACGATAATTTAGTATTTCATGGAAATGAAAAATTTGACATTTTTAGCAGGGCCAGGAAAATACCTTTCGCTCTCCTCCCGCTGCTGCCTCAGTATTCCTTTGTCGACTTTTTCTACTCAACTATGGTGATGCTGAATGACTTTTTGGTAAAAATGGAATTTATTAGTTGACTAATTGGGAGTGTGATGGTAGAAATTATGATAAAAATGGATGTTGTTTTGATAAGAATGATTTCTTTAATGAGGTCAAAATTAGGATGTAATGACACAAACGAGGGTCGAGTAACTCGACTTGAGAGTTATGCTTTATGAAAGTTGGCAGATGAAATATAAAATTTATTTAAACAAATAATAATATATGGGTTGAAGGCAATTTAAAAACAAGTGTGTACAGAGGACTGGCTTTCCCAAATAATTTATGAATACCGTTCGTCCCCATAAATTTTTAACGAACGGTCCAAAGACGTTGAAGCGAGAAATGCAGCATTTTGTCCAAATCGAACTCCAGTAGCTTTTGCGGTATGGTTGGAGTAAACTGCAATTTCCTGCCAGGTCTTGCAACCATAAACTCTGAAAGAACAAGGACAGAATGTATCAGAATGTTCCAGACTCAAGCGATAATAATAGTTCATATCATGACTACCTAATATCCGAACCGCTCACTGCAAGGTAGCTACCGGTTTGATCAAATGCTAAATCGGTTATGGAATACTTTTCCTCCTTTGGAGTTGAGGTCATTTGAATGCTCTTGAAATTCTTAAGTTTTCGCAAATCCCACAATTTGATACATGCATCTTCTGCAGCAGTAGCAAGGTAGTATCCATTTTCAGAAAATGCAATCGAAATTATTCGTCCACTATGTCCAGTAAAGTTGGCGACATTAGATTGTTCTTTCAAGTCCCAAATTTTTACTTGAGATTTCAATGTTCCAATTGCAAAGATCAGTCCATCAGGATGAAATTTGGCTGCAAACAAAGGACTTTCCTCGTCTCCAACCTACATTCAAAAAGAGTTTTAATTATTTTTCTCAACTGATACTTGAGCCAGATTAGGTAATTGCAATAGTAAACTCACCACTTTAGCAAGAACCGTGCCAGTACGAAAATCTGAGAAAGCCCAGTGTTGATCCATAGAAGATGATAGGATGTAGTCCCCAGTGGGATGCAGAGAAAGTCCAGTAATAGCTCCGTCGTGAGCACGAATCATTTGATGGAGTTGTGAAGATTGTGCATCCCACAATCGAATTGAATAGTCCTCAGACCCGCTAATCACAGATGTCTATAAACAAACAAAAATTGAGAGTGTGCAATCAAATGAGTAACTTTTAAAAAATACATTGCTACAGTAGTGGCAAAACAAGCAAATAGAACATACTTCATCATAATGGCAAAGAACTGAGACAACTTTCTTGGTATGTCCTTTCAAAGTAGCGACAACCTGTTCCGATTCACGGTTAAATACAGTGACATTTTTGTCTTTCCCCCCAGTGACAATCGTGTTTCCTTGAATATCCAGACACAAAATTCCAGGGTTGCTTGCACTGTGCAATCCCTAAACAAAAAATATAGTCGCCAGATTAGATAGAGCTATAGAACTGTCAGTTATCCAAACTAAAAATTGTGGAGGTAATAAGATTTACGGTGTGAGATGAAGTGACTTGATAATTCTTAATTGCTTCAGGAGAAGCCAAATTTTCAGGGATCGCTTTTCCTTTCTGTTTCCTGTCTTGCGTAAGAATTGCGGCAGTGTCCTGAAGTTTCTGATGAACTTCTGCACTGATTCCTACCGCTTCTGCACTGTTTCCTGCCGCTTCATACGACTATTATTAAACCCCATCAAATTGAGTATTAGCAAATTTAATTAGTAACAGTAATAATAATCCTAATTCAAAGTGCAAGAAAAATGTTACCCCTTGTTGTTCATTCATGTTATACGCTGCCCGCTGTGGCTTAAGTGAAGCAAGAGCCCCACGGGCTGCGGACACTTCATTGGATAATCGAGCAATCACCCGGCAAGAAGCATCATGCTGGTACAAGGAATGGGACAACTCTTGTCTTGCAGTTTGAAGTTGCATTCGAACAGTAAAACTAAAACGGGACAAATGTGAACATTAGAAAGCCAATCATTACCAATTCAATCACAATTATCAACATGACCATTACCTGTTAAGCATTACAGCGTCCCACTCATCCTGCAGCATTTTGAGAATTCCAGGAATGCTCGTGTAATTGGGAGGCTTCGCTTTAACAAATGAAGCCGCTACACATAAAAAAGACCAATTAACATTACATTTACGTTTCTTTATTAGCAGGAATCCTGCACCTCCATTCCCCAAAGTCGTGACTTGAATTTGAGCATTGCTTACTTTTAATTTCAATGAGCTCCGAAGCAGACAAAGGTTCTCCATTGATGGGATCCTTGTTCCCATTTTCCAACAGCAACTTTTCAATCAATCGCTTTTCAAACACACTTCCAGACGTTGGTGCAACAACGGGCACTTCCGGCACCTCATTCGAAACTATAAAAAGCAAAAAAAAACCATTACTCACTGCAACACCGTATTTAATGGTATTTCATTAATTAAAAACTAATAAAACCACCAAACTTACTTGCACAAACAAGTGCCATTTTGTCTTGAGTGAATAAACCGTAATTTCAACTTAATTTCTTGAGAAGGGACAAAAATTCCGAGTAAAATTGAAATATCTCACCGGCAGCCTCAACTTCAACTAAAATCCAGAACTAACCCAAAAAAGCGTCAGGGTACCGCCATCAGTTGAGGATTTAGACAGTCCAGCTAGATGTCTCTTGTGGCTCCATTTTCGGATATACGCATCAAATGGGGAGAGAAGCCAGTTTTTTACGTTTCGTTACCAGTCTTTCTGCATGTGAAGGAAAAACCAAGTTATGGTGAAAATACTTTACCAGAGGATCCTGTGCCTGGCTGGGTACGCCATAACAATCACACGCCCGACGATAAGTTGGTAGGTGATGGGATGATTCAACTTCAGCCAGCGTTGATTTTCGTGGAAAAAGTAAAGTGGTGTAAAACTTTCAAAGTTCTTATGCGTGCATCATGATGATGGTCGTGCTGCACTTTTGCAAGGCACAGTCCACACTCCCACCACCCCCATCATAATTCAGTAAACTGCAGTAAGAAAGAAATGGGAATAATAATGGGTTACATGATAGAATAGGGCCAAGTAAGACTGGGATTTGAGTGTGATTAAAATTCTTTGGGTAGTAATTTGTAGTTATTGTTTGTTTATATAATATGTGATCCGCTTGCTTTACCCTTTGTCGCACACTCATAATTCGCTCCCAGGATGGACACTACTGAGGTCGCAAATTAAAAGTTTCGGGAAACATGGCCATGACTATTGCTTGCTTTGTGGAAGCTTTATTAGGACCGGATGTGTAAGGTTTTTCTGGGCCTTCCTAAATCTCACCAATATCCAACTAGCTAGCATTAGTCTTTTGCTTGAGCAAACCATCCGAGTCGTCAGCCACCAAATTTCTCCTGAACTCGGGAGGGTGTGGTGCAGTTAAGCTCAAATGACTTGAGTCAACTTTGAGGACTACCTGCGAACCCCACACTCGGTGGGTGGTTCGACGACCAATCATTCTCCCCAAAGGAAGCTGAAAAGGTTATAAAATGAATGAAGAGCATCTCCTGATCTCCTCCTCTGGTTATTCTTATGTTTAGTTTTGCAAAGTTAGTGTAAGTTGAGGCCATTATAGTTGTTGACTGAGGGGTGTCTGAGTATATGACCAGGAGGAGTCCAATCCCAAGGAGGGAAAGGTTGCTTGGTTGGAGTCAAAGCAAGCAAGCAAATGTACAACTAACCATCTATCCAACCTAACCTCCATCCCAGGCAGGCAGCAGTCTGCTCTTCTCTGCGATTCGGCTCTCTCGCACATTTACAACGGACGGAAGGACCACCGCTTCCTTACCTTCCATCCTTTCAGGTCCAACGCCAACGCCACGCCAACGCCAAGCCACATTGTTGTGAGGTGAACCCTGACCTTGATGATGGACCCAGGCTTGTGGTGAAGGAAGCAGAGGCTCAAAAACTCTAGCCAGCCAGCCACTCTTCTGGCAGCAGGCATAAAATTTATTTTATTAATCTGCAAGAGAAAAGGAGCAGTGTTATCATTAATTAGTTGTCTGGAGTACTACCTGGTTATATTGTCCCTTTGAATTGGGTGGGTAGCTGCCCTAGAGGAGGAGGAAGAAGGCCAAAGGTCACTAAAACAAGGGGACGTGGCAGCAGAAGGTGTCATTTTTTTTAGTTTAGAGCAGGTTTAAAACCAGTACCACCCCCTCCTCCCCCAAATCTGGTTACAGTCTTTGGGTGGTGACAACTTCCTCCGAAGGGCATGGTGGTGACAAAACAGTGTGGAATAGTGTAGGAAACTCCATCCATCCACTCAATCTACGCCTCATTATTTATCCCCCCAGCAGCAGGCAGACTACTACTTCACCTAGTAGGGCGCTGCTCCCATGTACGCCAACGCCAGCGAACATGGGCGCTATTTGGCGTACCAAACCCCACCCCCTCCACCAAATGCTCCTAGTAACGTGTTCAGGAATGCGGAGGAGAGGGGTGCAGGGCCAAATAGTCGACAGAGGATGTCTCTGTTACCTCCTCCCTCACAAAATCAGGGAGAGTACAGCATGGGTCATGGCTCCTCACCTTTGACACCCAGAAATGAGAGGCAGTCCCAACAATTGGGATCCCATTATGGGTAAGTAACCAATTCATTCTTCTAAACACAAAAAAACAACGAGTCACACAGGAATGAGTTGGATATCGATCCTTCTCAATTCACCCCTAATTTTGTCCCAGCTCACTTTTTCTAAATATACAGCTCCTCTCATAAACAAACCCTGACTCTATCCTCCCTGGCAGGGTGTGAGCTTATCCACGCCCCACCCACCCACCCACACCTAGAACCTATATTTTCAACTCGTAAAAACATTGCAAACTTTTTATTAAATGGTGACTGATTTGCTGGTCAAATCCTAAACGTTCAAATGGTCAAGATATCGACTAGGAAGTAACCTAAACAAACTCATACAATTTGGTTCTAGGCTGCCCGTCTGTCTTTCGAACTCTGAGGGAAGATTAGTGTTTGTTTGTTTGAAAGTAGGAAAGGAATTTTGTAAATGGCATCAAATCGAAACGTTTTGTGACTCCGTACGCTTAACACGTATTATAGGCAACTTGATTTAGATTCCCTGTTCCAGTTTAAGACAAACCTTCCATTCCATAATGTAACCATTGATGTAAAGCTTCATAAATGACCAGGATGTCATATGGACTCGTCATCATTGAGATAAAAAAGTCGAGAGAAATTTAAATTGAGATTTGGTGTTCAAGGTTGATTATTAAATTCATTGGGTCCTTAAGGGTTGCTCTCTCTAACCCAGTTAAATTATTGAAACATGCACATTTTTGTAAAATTGCTATCCGCACTCTTCGCATTTTTGAATACCTTTTCATTGATGCACAAAAGCATGTAATAAAAAAAAGAGCAAAAAATTATGGGGTGATGATGTAATGTTGGACTTGGTTGGGTTGCGTAGCAGTGGGTCGGCTTAGAATGAGACGGGCGAAGCAAAGTTGTTGAATTGATTTTTTGGCAATGCAGAGGGGACGGCGGTGGGATGATGAAGCTGCCCATGAGCGAAAGTCCTCCTTGCAAGAAACCCCGACTAGGAGATTCCATGCAATCCAAACCGGATATGCACATGCCGCTACGAATAGATACTGATAGAGCCAGAAGTGTAAGTTATTATTATTATTAGGAATGCTATGACCTTTAAATTTAGTTAAAATGAAATGACCCTCGAAACTCGCGAATTATATGCCCCAAATAAATGTATTTCACAGGGACCAGCGTACAACCCACAGGTAGAAGCAATAAGCCCCACTTTACCGTCCGAGTCAATTAGAGATGAGTCACCTCTAAGATCTACAAAAGAAGATTTATTACTTAACATTGCTCGAGTTGATCGAGAAATAGCCAAAACAGAAAGTCAAATTGCTAAATTGAAAAAGAAAAAAATTGAACTCGAGGAGGCTGCTACTCAACCACAGAAAGAGAAGGAGGAATCCAGCACTGCATCCGACTCGGTTATGCAGTCTTTACCTCAAAGCATATATGCGGAAAATAGAGTACGTTTATAAAATTATAAAAACAAGTGTCTTACCGTACACATGTATTGTCATTTTGATTTGAGATTTTAAATATTTTGTTTTATTTGTAGAAAAAAGCTGCCGAGGCTCACCATAGTTTTCTAAAGTTAGGTCCTCATAACGATCTCGTAAGTGACAGCTAAGATAATCAATATATATATCGTGTGTTTATTCGTAGCGCAGTGAGGACTAGTAATAATTGCGATGTATTCTTTTAGCCTTTATACAATCAGCCGTCTGATACACCAGTTTATCAAGAGAATGCAGCAAAATACAACGAATTCAAGTCGAGGCTATTGTTGCATTTCAAATCGAAACAAAAGGAGAAGGAGAAACGTGATACCTACTTGACCAAAACTTATGCTCAGCTGTCCATTGAATGGGTTAGAAATGTGGAAAGGATTGAGAATACACCGAAGAAGAAAGCACAAGAAACGAAAAAGCGGGAGCTGTTTGAAAAAGTATTCCCCGAATTACGAAAGCAACGCGAGGACAAAGAGCGCTTTTCACGAGTGTCTAGGTAAGTTAATTCTAATTTGTTGTGCAGCAAAATAATGACGATATGATTAGACTGCTTCTACATTTTTTTTTATCCATTTAGAATTAAGTCTGATGCGGATTTAGAAGAAATTATGGACGGTCTTCACGAACAAGTAAGATAATGACTTAATTTGGAATGTAATTTCATTTGATTAAACACTTGGGCTAGTTATAGACTCGAGAGGAGTAATAAATAATATTATCAAATGGGATGTCTTGAATATAAATTTTTGCATAGGAAATGGAGGATAAGAAGATGCGAAGTTATGCTGTGATTCCACCTGCTTTACTTGATGCTAAAACTAGAAGTAGACGTTTTAAAAATACTAATGGGCTAATGGAAGATCCAATGCAGGAGTATAAGGATAAACAATTTCTAAATTTATGGACTGATCAAGAAAAGGAGATGTTTAAGGTATGTTTTGTGATATCTATCCTTTTATCTCCTTTTGATTTTTTCTCGGCATCATTTGTTCATGTAACAAATGTTAAAGCTAATGGAGCGGAATATAGACTCAAAATTGATGTTTTATAAAATTACAGGAAAAATACCTTCAGCATCCAAAGAATTTTGGAATAATCAAATCGTATCTCGATCGAAAGTGTATCCCGGATTGTGTGCTCTATTATTATTTGAGCAAGAAAACCGAAAATTATCGACAGTTGTTGCGAAAAAGTAGAGCTAGACCAAGAACTAGGAATCAAAACACCCAGAATAATAATAACACAAATAATTCAGCAAACAATCAAGTTCAAACTGTTGTAAAACCTGAAAACAATGGGGTCACTACACGTCAACAAAAAGAACAAAAAACTGAACCACAAACTGTGTCTTCGTCTGTTCCTTGCTCTCAAGGAAATGGGAACAATGCTTCTGATGGACTGCTAACTACATCCGCCTCCCCGACAATCGTAATGCCAGCGATTAATGATGAAAATGTAGATAACAACAACCAGCCGGTGCTATCTCCTCCGGCGAAGTAAGTTAAATGAACTATTCATGTCTTTCTCAGAATTTCAATTTTGCGTACTAATACGAAGTGCGAGAACACCAGTATTAAAAATAACTTTTTCTAATTTTAGTGATCAATTCGTTGGACAAGCTAGGAAAAGTCACAAGGAAAACGTCAAAGAAATGAATGACGTTGACACCTCTGATGAAGAAATTGCCAGAATGGGTACGAAAGTCAAAATAAATCGGCCTAAACCTACTCCCCTGCGAACTTGGAACCGAGTGTAAATAACACTTCGGCAACCAAGCTTACTGTGTAGTTTTCAAAATCGTTTCTTGTTTTTCTGTTTTAAATTTCACACACAACTTGTTCCGTCTACTGTACTCTACGTTTTCGCTTAATTTAAGTTACTAGTCAAGTGCAACATTTTACCAAAACCTGCTTTTCTACGTTACGTTATTATGACTTGTTTTATTGTATTTTATTTCTTAACTTTACATTGACAACCGCATTTACTTTCTTTTGAATTGTATTTTAATTTAGCCTTGCTTTTAACTCCCTTGCGTCTCAGTACATGTATGCTCAAGTGGCTGTTGTTTTATAATTCTGACAAAAGGGGAAGCTACCAATTTATACTAGCACTCACAATTGTACAGTGGACCTTCTAGTGAAATATTGGTATTTTGAAACGATCGGTGCATTTTACTGAATGGATTGTCATGCGATGGTGGCTTATTATATGCTTACAATACAACTAACTGTGATATTTAGTGGTATTTCAAACAAAGACACCGGTATGACTGGTAATACTTATCAGCTATTCTTTATCATATTATTGCCAATAATGCATCAAAATTTTAAAACAATACTAACAAAGCTCAGCCGCCCATTACCGAAATCAATAACTCATTGAATAGCGGACTATATAAACATATTTATTACGTAGTTTACATAAAATAATAATAACAATGACTACTTATAAGTATTACTCGGGTGAGTGGTGACTCTTGTGTAATTAACAAATATTAGTTTTATGACGAATCCATTACATGGCATACTTTCCTATGCTTGTGTACGAAATAGTAACTAGGAAATTTCGAACCACATTTTTTACAGGGAAAGAACTGCACGTTAAGATCTTTAGTTTTAGTATTATCCGAATGACCACGACTAGGTGCATTATTATTATGCGTCGCAGTGATATCCACAGAAACAGGATTTAAATGTCTTTTTTTGTGTTTCTGATAACAAAATAAGCTTTTAAAGCTTTGGTTGCAGTAGATACACACATAGGTCTTGAGAGCAAGTTGTTGACGCTCCATAGTTTTTGTTTGACATTCTCCTCCAACTATGGGGGGCGTCGGGTTGGGTTCATTGTGCTCTACGGTCAGGGCAAAATTAGGGTTGGACACTCTTTCGAACACAACAGGTCCATCGCAACATGCAACGTCTAACACAGCAGCAATAAGTGTTGGATCCACTTCATTCTTCTTCTCTTTAGTAGTACAATCTGAGCCTGGTTGACCTTGCACCCTGTTAAATATATGTAATCTCTCACATTCTTTTCTATGTATTTAACGCACGTGTTCCTAACTTAACGCTATATATTATTCTTACCCCTCCGCAGAATTTTCAAACTGTCCAAGCGAGATATTTCTTGAATGGGACGTTGAGAATTTAGTGTCCTCTTCACCCACATCAAGTGGATGAAGATCTGCTTGTCGAACTTTTTCTGAGAAAGTTACAGAATTTGCACGGTTATTGTTTGACCAGGCACTCTGGTACCACGTAATGGTCCAAGGGAGTCTAGCTATTGGCCTAACCAAAGATGGGGGCACATGATGAAACTTAGGAGAATTAACAGATCGAAGTGAAAGGTCAATTGCGGTGTTGTTGAAACTGTGGTTATCCATACCAAGAAATAGTTTAACCAACTTTAAGTAAGGCTCTGGTCGGTAGAAGTGATATGGACTGACTGAGGGTGTAACAACGGGTCCACACAAATTTTTATGTTGAAATGTGGCAGGCCATGGCGTTACTTTACTTCATGGCTTGCCATGTTCTTCTGTTTGAAGTGGAATATGAGCTCCGTTGGTGAAGTTATGACTTGTATTATTAGGTAGGGACTCCTGTACTGGGTGGTCCTTAGGGAATACACTGGGCGTGCGGCAATGTTGACTTTGTCCGACTGCTGTAGCTACCTTCATTTATTCCAGCTTTCAATCCATTTCAAATTTTCATAAGGACTTCATTTTTGAACTTTTCATTCCCATTTCTCTGAGAGAAATTCTCTCAGAGCATTTCTTTAAAGTTAATATATTCTCGTCCTATCAAATCAAACTAATTAATTTTTTCCTTTTTTGAACAATTACTAATTTTATAATGGCATCAGTGTATTCTCTTCTACTGATTGATTATGAGACAATTCGTTTTTGCAGTATAATCTGAGTAATTATACTTCAATTTGATATCAGTTAGGAACCGACATAAATTTTATAATTGAACCCTAGAAATTTATTAATACACAACGAATTAATAGATCTCTATATTTCTCTATAATACAAAAGTAATTGATTCCCACTAATTCTTCACCAACCAACCGGTAGTAAATTAGTGTAGATTGAGTGAGAGAACTGCTTTAAAACTATTTTGATTCTAGTCCCTCTCTAGCTAGCATAGATAAGATATATCAAACATTTAAAGTATAAATATTAATTGCTGCTATTAAGCGAATGATATTTGCTGTTGGGAAATGGATATGCTCAGGACTGGAGTGTGTGTCGGATTGTAATTAGTTTAAGTGTTTTTCTTTGATTCTCCGAGATTTGTGGCGCAGGGGAGGATGGATTTGTCAATATTGACAAACTCTGTCGAAGCAGCCGCATTTCTCTGTAACTTCAAAGTTACAGAGAGCATGATGTTTCAGCAAATTAAGGACAAAACCCGAAGTGGTTGGTTTGGTTGGTGACTGGGTTCACTGTTAAGTTGACTTTTGAAATTGAATTCTTGTCAAAATATGCCAAATACAGCAATCATGCATCCATTATTTTCCCAGAGATGAGACATGATTGAAAAAAGAAGTCTAGCTGGTAACTTCTTTGATCTTATGCAAACTAAACACAAGTTGTTTTGAAGTTTGTGTTGATTTATCTAATACATATTAGAACGATACTAAAATGAATCATTTGCTTAAATCACCAAACGAGGAATTTGAGTTTATTTGCTCAACGGTAACCGGTCACGTTAATCTCGAATTGTAATGCTAACTATCAGTCAAGAGTTTATCATGAATCCCTTTTGTAATCTTCTTGTGGATTGCCTTATCACAAACTACCAACTATGCATATTCACTCATTACTTATATCACTTTTCCTTTCCTGGAAATGGAACTTGTCCATGAGCTCCCGATCTACATACGTCAGTCAGAATTGATTAGTGATAGCTGTGGGACAGCCGGAGCCCTTAGGAAACCTTGAATTGAATTTTTCAATTGAACCGAATATTTGAATAAATAACAGCTAAGACCACAGTTGACATCTAGACAGGTTGTCTACCGAACTGAGTGGATGTTAATTGTCATAATGCTAAAATCCATTATGTGATTATCGGCAAACTTGATGAATGTGATTATCACATTTCAAAATGTCAGTGTCCACAACTAGAATTTGACTGTTTGTCAATAAATGATCGACGCGGCTTCTAGCACGCTTATCAGCCGCTATGATAATCGCTTACGAAATAATAATATATTAAACCACTTACATATGACTGCTGAATTTATTAAAGTATTTTTGGTTTTGCTTTCTCCACGGATTTTATTTTTGGCTTGATTGTTCGCCTTCCTGCCTTCACTCCCCTCCTAACCCCTACATAATAATCGGACTCCTTCCTTCCCGTATTTGACGTCGCCATTATTTTGTTCAGGTGATAAGGGTGGGCCACACACTTGTGTGTGTTGCAAAACGCCGGTGGAGAATTATCTCCAGTCCCGACCAATTTCCAGAAGCCAAGCATCAATGTATGGATTGAATGAGAATGAGATACAATCTTCTGACCGTGTTTGTATTTCCTGTCGATGTAAAGCTGTCCGTCGACGGACAAAATCCTCTCAATGTCCAATTCCCACGTGTCCAGCTAAACGGGCAAGGATCAAGCGACTCCGACCTTTTCCACCAAAATGGGCCGAACTGGATGAGTACCGACGATCCGCCATTATTGCGAAATACCGTAAATATTAAATTGACTTTGTAGTGGATAATGTCTCACTAATTCCTATCAAATGAATTGTTTTTGTAGAAATACCAGAAAACTGTACAAAGTGTTGCACCGCCTGCTTCAACAGAATCAATAGAAGAATGGCTCCAAACTCCAGTTTGGACACTCCTGATGACCCCGGCTGTGATACCACTCGGTGGAGTGAGGAAGAAATTGAGTGGATGAAAAAGGCCCTGTCAGAGGTAAGACTATTTATTGGATTGTTTCTAATATTTAATTTTTTACAGTCAATCGGATTCAATTAATTCAAATGTTTACTCACACAGGTGGGGACGGACTGGGTTAAATTATCCGAGAAAATTCCTTCAAAATCTGAGCTTCAGTGTAGAAACTTTTACATCAACTACAGAAAGAAGTACGGCCTGGAGAACCTTGTTCAAGAACATAAAAAGGTGAGATTCATTTACTTTTAATTATATTTATACAATTAATTGCAATGTGACTAGTTGTTAGTGGGTGGACATTATTATTGGGCTTTTCTGCATCATCATTGCTCATATTTAGTGGCATTATTTTTGTTTACTATAGGTCAAAGGTGGTCATGGCCCTCCTACGCTAACTGATGAAGAAGAGTCTGGATCCACTACCTCCAGTTGTGACAGCATGGGATCACACATGTTTAATGTAAGACAACGATGACTTTATTAATGGCTAAATTTTGTATAGCTAACAAAACTATCTAGTATACAGGGTGGTTGGAAAGTCGTGTCACACAGCAATGCTTTTAACATAGGGCGTTCCCATGGCGATAAAATTTCCCAATGCATTTTCAGTAGCCCCTTTGTTACACGACTTTGTCACAAGCGCAGACCAATCCACTTTGACTTGTCCTTCCTGCTCTTCTTCTTCTTTTTGCTTTTGTTCTTGTTCTTCCTTTGGGGTTGACAGGGTTATGCAATCTTGTGAACAGAGCGAATCTAAAATGAGTTACTTTGTTTATTCATTCGTACATACATACATAATGGTAACGTCTTCAATACGTACCTGTTTCTTGAAGTTCCACCAACCCGTTGTTGGAAGTCCGCACGTAAATCTTTCCAGCATCTGCAGGAAGAACAAACTTTTTCACTTTGTCACCACTTTTTTGAAGCAATCGCTTCCTTTTCCGTGGACTAGACGTCAGAGTGACGAGATTCTCTTTTTCCGACTCCATTCCAACAGCTAACTGTCCCGTCGTGGACATTTTAACTAACTAACCTAGCTAATAACAACAATCAAATTTAAATATTATTTAACTGAGCGAAAGATATCCACTCTCCAAAAAAAATCACTCACTTTCACTGCTTTCCCTGAATCAACAGGAGGAGGACAAAGAAATGAGCAGAATGAAGAGGAAAAGGTCACTGGACTCCAGTTGTGATGAAGCCGGTGCAACTCCACATGAACAACCTCGTCCGTCCATTGATAAGAAACAAGACGACTACGACTCGTCTGCCACTGTAAGCTTTTAACAACTGTCTTGTTCGATTAAAGAAAGGAATACTTTGACAAGTTAATGACATGTAATTGTTTTTAAGGTGAGCGCTGAAGAAGTAGTTGAGGCTGATAAACCTAATTCTCACGACGATATCAAAGTTTTCCCAAACAATCCTGAAAGTCCCTTGTCCTTAACCCTTCGGACAAGCAACATGAATGCTGCAAATCCATTTACTCCTTCACCTAAACCAATGACTCTTAATCCATCATCACATGCTAACATTTCTGGACATGGAATTCGATCGGGTAGCCCTGTTGGACCCCATAACATACCTGCAGTATCTATCACGCCCAGGCATCCTCATTCAGCTGGAATGCATCATACTCAAATAAGCCCTCCAAGTCATCATCAGTTTCCAACTCAAAATTTTCCTCCTCATATGCAGTCAACCGTGGTTCATCCGGGACTTGGACCAGGATCTTTGACAGGCATACCTCTTCATTTGTCGTCCAATCAAGGTAGATCTAATTAGATTTTTTTAGAGCCGTTCTTTTAACTAGACATCTTCTTCCAAACTCATTATCAATTGCATGGAAATAAATAAGCATGACGCTAATAATGGTTTGTGAACAGGATCCAGATATCCTAGTCCAGACAATAGTGATCAAGAACCAATGACTCTCAAAGTTCATGATCTTCTTCAGGCTACTATTGAACGCCAGTTGCGAATAAAGCCGCCACAAAGCAACAATAGTTCGGTATGTTCTTACATAATTTTGTACAAGGGTATATATTGTCTTTTAAACCAAATATGTTTTTAATATAATAGGGACATCCTGGCCCAAGCGTGTCGCCAACTATAACATCTATCTTGAAAAGTCAAGATCGGAGTCATCTACCCCCACCAGGGTCACAACAGATAATGACGCAAATACAGCATAGTTCACAGAATGAGCAACAACAACCCCAACAGCATCATCCTCAGATATCTGTGACTCCAAGTATATTTCCTCATCAACATCCGTCCTACTATGGACCAACAAAAGTTGAACGAATTTCTCAACATCATATTACTCATGATGGACTTTCTCTTGTCCAAGTTCCTCCAAGAGACGAGTGTGGCACGCTGGATTTGAGTATGAAGAAACGCTCTCCATCTCCGCATATGACGGTTCATCGACCACCATCAAATGGACCACCGCCAGCTCACCAGCCCTTAGATTTTGCCCCTCGACAACAATCTCAAAATGACATTTACTTTCCCAAGTTTTCTCCAATGAGAGGAAGGCCTGGTCAACTACCACCGCCACCGGCCAAACAATCCAAAGTGCCTCCGCCGCCGCCACTAACAAAGCCTCCTAGTTTATCACCTATGAAAGATGGTTCTATTACCCATGGAACTCCATTGCATCATCCCCAAGTTAGCATTGTTTAAATTACCACTATTTATCCATGTATCCTGATAACATTGACATATTTTATACTATCTACTGAAATTTTTTTTGTAGTCCATGCCATCCAAGTATGAAGGATTATTACAACGTCCAAAAGAGGGATCCATTACTCAAGGAACACCAATGGAAAAAATGAGAGGGAAGGACGGGCCTCCCACAGCGTATGTGTCGTTTGATCGATCTGCAGAATACTATAAGCGTGTTCCTCCTGTGGCTCCATATTTCCATGGTATGTCACATTTAAAATGTAGTCAATGATTTTTTTAAAACATTGCTGATTGGTTTTTACAAATATTTACATCATAAAATTGTAGGGTCACCATCACCGTTTTACGGTCAGCGACCCCCATCCACTGTGCAACGAAATTCTCCTCCCACGGGACACCCACCACAATCTAATTATGCATCAGATCAGCATAATAATTCTCGACAAATCATAATAAATGATTACTACACATCTCAGCAAATGCAAAATCCACCAGGCGTATCACCAACTTCTCATATTCCACAAAATTCGATCGGACAACAACGAATTGATCCATCGAAGCGGAACTCTATTCCTTCTAATATATCAATTTCTGGAAATCCAATGTACGCAGTTCAATCACGACCGGATATAGCATATCGTCAATCACCCTCGCCCTCTTGTCCCCCACATCAGCAACAGCGACAAGGAGTCATACAAAGAGCAAACCGTAAGTATTGTAATAATAGCCAATTCTGGCTAATATTGCGTTTAATGGGGAAGGATGGCTGAAACAATAATAGCATGTAACGAATTAATTCTAGGTGTTGTAAAACCCGAACCTGGTCGCGATGATGCATTTGCAAGGCTGGTGGATGCAGCAGTAAGTGCACCAAGTTTACCTGTTCCAAAAGAAGAACCACGCAATCGCGTGAGCCTTCCCAGAGGTAACTTTCACTTATTTTACTTTACAACCCTTAACCGACCAATATACTGACAAAATGTAATTTAATTCATTTGTAACAGTTGACATGGTACGAGAAGGACTTGGGAAAAGTATGGCAGAAATAGAACGTAATCGTAACTCTGGTCCACCTCAACAACAGCCTCCAACTATGTATAGGCCACCAAATATGCCTATGCAGCAAGCTGGAGGAGTAGGATTGTCCGATGCTGTGAGGTCTGAACGGTAAATAGTGGACATAATTTGAACTCGAACAAGACATAGATTTTTATGTTTCTTTTTTTGTTTTATGGCATTTGTAGAATGAGACTGGATGTCGAATCGAGGTATCGAGATAATCGAGAACGAGAAGGACAAGATACCACATTAACCGCAGCATCGTTAATTGACGCTATAATCACCCATCAAATTAATCAACCTTCACCAAACGATCGCCAGTCCCCTGCTCCTTCGAAATCTGATCGCTTATTTGCGTCCTTCCAAAGGTCATCCTCTCATGCTCCAGCTGTGTCCATCCATAATGCTCATCAACAGCAACACCACCATCAGCAACAGCAACAGCAGCAACATCAACAACACAATCCAGTGCATAATGTTTCTAACATGCACATGGATGACAAATCAGACTCTGACAGCCGTGGAATGATTCACAAAAGTTCCTCAGGTAATTTGCACTTACGGTAGTATTTATGTAGTTGAGAGAAGCTTATTTTGCAAGGTGGGAATTGTTCGCTTAGGTGGCACATGGGGGGATCAAATTAATATGATAATCTCCAACGACTATGCTTTGGGAAAAGGTTCCAGTGGCCCGTCAATGGGGCCTGCAGTTTCTCTCCACGCCCAACCACAGCAGCCACCATCCCAACAACATGCATCTGGTTCTATCCCCATTTCAATCCAGTCACCTAAGAAGGAAGACCCTCAAGTATACAGAAGCTGGAAACTAAGACGTGCTCTTCAACGAGAAAATGAACTTCAAAAGGAGAACCATCCTGATGAACGCCATATAATCAGAGTCGCTCAACATGAAGAAAGAGATAGACCTTCATCCAGACCCATGTCACATCCCGCTTCAGTGCATGACTCTAATGAAAATGGGTAAGGGTTTCTTTATTATCCATTACTGAGCCCGATATTTCTTAACATTGGAGTGATTCTTTGAAACTTTCCAATTTGTCCAACTTTCTATTTTGATAGAGTATGAGTTTTATACAATATTCATAATATATTTCATTTTATTAGGAGTGAGGAACTAAATTCATCTGCCTCCGTTTCTTCTGGTGCTGGAAACCATAATAGCGGTGGACCCCAATTGGACGATAGATTTCCTGGAAAGCCCGCTTCGAAAAACGCTATTTCACCATTAGATTACGTAAACAATCAAATTATGGTAAGGATGAGAACAGAAAATGCAGAGGATAAAAACGATGAAGACATCAAACAAAAGGCTAATAATAATCATGACGCAAACTCCTCGTCTGGACATATGACGTCCTTGTCCATGCAGTCCGGAACCCCCACAAGTCAGGCAAACCATGTGGAAAATTACTCGAGCAATTCCGCCCAGAACGAGGATCGTTCTTCAAATTCAAGGGATCCCCCTCAAAGGTTTTCTGAAGCTTCTCAGGTACATGTCGTCCGACCATTTTCATTCGAATTTTAAATACTCATGTAGTCAGATGAGAAAAATTTCGACACACAAATTAACATATGAATACTTTGCCTTAGGATAAACGGGAAGACGAATCGCGGAAAATTGAAGAATCTGATAGTCCTGCTTCAATGACCATAGATGAGTCGGTAGAAGAAGCCAAAGATAACAATAAGCCTGGTTCAAACATCAGCAACGAAGCTACCTCAACCTCGGTGGCTACAAATCAGCCAAATTACGAGCCGTTAACTGACGAGGAAACATAAGGATTTGGAACAATTTGACTTTGAAAACTATGGTTGGTGGGAATGGGAATTGAAGTCGGTTTTGGCTAAAGTACCTGCCCCAAAATGATAATCAATTATGTTGAAGTTTAGTTATCTATCAAGCACCAGCTACATATAAATATTTATAAATAGGTATATTTATATAAATATTACATGAATGAATATATATATATTATTTGTTATATGCTATAAACGTTATTCGTTATTTATTTGTCATCCCAACATTATTTCTGTGGATTTCGTAAGTCTTTTTTCATAACTTATGAATCATAAGTCATATAACACGTAGGAATTTCCTAAATCTGTATTCTTTATCCGGAGTAAATCATTACTACAATACAGCCAGTGGGAATCTTTCACTATGAATTTATTCGCATAATACAGAATTGTCTTTGCCCTATATCTCAAACTTCCCATTTATCCCAGAAACTAGTAATTAGGGCCCGTCTAGCCGGGCCTTCTAGAGGGACCACATCCACCTTGAAGGACAACCTCCCTCCCAAAATAAAAAGCTACTTTGGCATTTGCGCCATGTTTCTATCTCTAACTGCTTAGAAGTTAAAGCGGAAACTTAATGTTGACCTTGACCACGCCCCCTTACCACCGCCACC
>JAAXNX010000978.1:0-21156 GCA_036491905.1 Folsomia manolachei
TATCGCTTTTATTACTTGGAGTAAGTAGGATTTGTATGAGTTTGAATACATACTTTCTCCAACTGCTTTCGCCTGACTTGTCTTACTTTGGACTCGGTTCGAGGAGTTCTTACTTCATGAAAAGTTTTTTTTTCTTTTGTTTTTATTCTTTGGTAAGTTCAGATTTACATATATGCAGTAGTATATCCAGTCCCAGTGTGTTTGGCAATTTAGGATACAGTCTGATCACCGACTGACGGATATCAATTTTATGCACTGCTTTCTCCACATTCGCAATTGCCGTTTTACAACTGGGATCTGATTCCACATTACAAAGCATGCTCTCAGGAGAAAAGCATGATTATATATTTGCAAATCGAGTAATGCAAGACAAAACAAAAGCATGCCAAAGTTCGTAAAGGGAAATCATGCAAAATCCTAATTTAATAAAGGCCGTCCAACCCACAATGACCCAAATCCTGGTACAAAGCAGTTAGATTGTGTAAGTCTGAGTTAATAATTACCTGGATGGCACTGGGAAGTTGACACGTGATATTGTTATATGGATCCGTGATAGAGTCTACCAATTCGGGGTGGATACTGCCGGGAGATTGGCATAAACTTGGTGCAGGAGCAGTTTTCCCATATTGAGCCAATTGTACTGAAATTGTTGTCCCTGTAATTGACAAACCAAACAAGTTGAGACACGCATAAACAGATTGAGACAGGTAGCGTGGCTTGTTCGATGCCAGCTGAGATGAACGCGTCTCTTTATCCCACAGCATGCATAAATGAAACATTCAAGTTTTGGCTGACGAGCAAAAATATTTGGTTCCGGCTAGTTTTATATTAACACATTTTTTTAAGATTTACTTTCCTTACAAATTATATAAAATCATGGCTGGAATATTCGTCAGAGGACCACCCCCATCCTATTGTAGAATCAGCGATACACGAGCAAGTGAAAGAGGAGACTACTATAATCACCGCAACTAAAACTGCATTTTACAAACTTGCAAGACCCACTGTTCCGGATAATCAATTATTTGATACCATCCTATCTGACGCGGAACGACAACTAGCAGTTCAAGCTATTGTTGCCACTGGACAGACTGGATCTCCGTTTGGAAATTCTGGCAGAAGTTTGATTATGATGGCGCCTGCAGAAGTAGGATTCGGACAGAGATTTCCAAGAGTGTCACACCAGTTATCAATTAGAAAAAGAAGGTTAATTGGCAAACTACCAGATTTCTTCAATCTTTGGTTGACCCCACTTTGAGATTCACCTCAAAATCTGTCTCATTTGCTAACGGACTGGAACAAGAGATGTTGGATGAACTGGACGAGCCAACGCCTCAGGCTGACTGCTACCCCATGGCCTGGTTACGTTCAATTTCCATTCGGGACAAGATTGTACCCCACCGATAAACTGGAAGATTTTGTGACTGATGACATTGGTGCCCTATATATTTATACCGATGAACGAGTCGTCTATGGTGGGCAATCATTGGAAAAGCAGGCTCGACGTCTTGTGAATTACGACACTGTGACAACCTATGCCTTGAGTTTCATGTCCTTCTGTCCAATTTCTGCCGTGCCAAAAGCAGACCTGCTCAAGATGGAGGCGCATTTCATCGTTTGTCTATATCTGGGATATCTACTTGGATTAAGGAACCCATTCCTCCTACAATTATCTCAAACTCAACCCTACTGTCTCAATTACTTCGTATTTTGATGACCATTCGTGGACTCGAATTACTGATTTCATGAAATGTATGTACTCTCACGATGTCACTTTATCTCGTTTCTAAACCATTTCGTGCCAATTATGATGGAATTTGCTATTTTCTACTGATTGAATACATGTACCCATTTTGTTGAATTGTTGTTTTATGACACACATTTTTATGTTTCATCATTCATCATTGCTTCATTATTCATTCCGTTAAAAATCTGAATAATAACCCCAAACATTTGATTATTTCAAAATTGCACTTACCGATGTAGAAATCATCCGCCGTGGTAGTTCCCATGAACGGCATGTTGAGATGGGTGTGGGCATCGATACCTCCCGGCATCACATATTTCCCTTTCGCGTCAATTATCCGGGCACCAGGAGGAGGCGCTAGTCCCGCCCCAACCGCCCTATTTTCAGGAAATAATAAGTTACTTAATCCCGAAATAATTGACACAAAATGATTTTGGGACAAAATAATCCAGAGAAAAATTGTCTCACTTAATTTTTCCATCCTGTATCAAAACATCTCCAGCCTTAATCCCGTCGTGGTTTACAACTTTCCCGTTTTTAATGAGTAATGTTTCCGAAGTCATGTCGTCTGGAATAGGATTTTATGGAGGTGAATCTCTGAGCCGGACAAAACTCCAAGTGTGCATGTGGATGATCTGTTATCTCAAGTTAACTTTATGAGGATAGCAAAATAATCTCTTAACCCAAGAATTAAAAGCTACACACATACCATGAATATATGTATGTTAATGTAAAACTGAAGCATAGCTACATTTGATCCACTACTTAAACTTTAACATTCATCCGAATTACCACTACAGTACACATAGGTAACCTTCACCTCAGAATGGTGTGGTGATCATAAGTAGCTCTGTGTAAATAAATAAATTCAACTCCAGACTGGAGTCCATGTCCAGTCACTGGAGTACAAGTTCTGGTCCATAACATAACCATGCGTGCCACGTTACTATGTTTTACTGCCCGAGAATTACAAGGACAAAGTTTACATTAAACCACATTTTTGAGCCTCATCACAACATACTTGTGTCCAGCTTCATTTACTATTTTATGACCCTGTTTCTGTCCATTTAGACACGTACGTGGCAATAAAGAATGTCTCGGAGTCAGTCATACAAGTCCAGGACTTAGTCCTTCATCTTTTTCCAGGTGCAGTCAGCCAGAGTTATTCACCGATTTAAAATTGATACCCTGAGTAAATATGAAATCATGTCGAGACTCTGGTCAATAATTGGATTTACAAGTGGAGAAAGTTGAGACTAATGAAAACCCAGGATTTTCCGTGTATCTAGAGCATTATACTAGGAAACGTATATGTACTCCCAATCCGGCACCCAATTCGCAATGAGTTCTTTAAGCCTGTGGTTCATTGCGAAATGGGTGGACAAAGGAGAAAGCTCATGAATCCTATACTGGGAGAAAGTTGCGCACTGTGCTCGGCTTATCGATTTTCGCCATTTTTCCCGAATGCCTGTGGGTTTCTCAGTGCAAATCCAACTCCCACACCACACCACCCAAAGACCAGATACAACGACAGGGAATATACAACCATTCATACATATCTTGTAGCCTGCTCCTTCACCTCTTACTACCTGCTGCTCTTATTGTTCTTCCTATTCTTCAGTGGGTGGATCCTACTGTATTTCATAACTGGGGACAATTAATAAGGAAGAAATTGGTCACATGTCAAAACTTATCTGCACCCAAGGCGTGCCTCGCTCTGTAACACTTGATAACGTCATCTTAACTCTCCCATGAAGTGTTCCTAGTAACAGTCAGCAAACCTCAACAGGCACGCCTATATCTTTCAAGAGGACACGTAGTGAGCACTTACTACGCTGGTAGTGACAACAGGTGCTTATCTAAATTATTTTGTGGGGCACTTCCCATCAATCCAATCACTTTGGAGAAAGGTGGCACTATTTCTTGCAAAATATGTTGGAGTATTATTTTGGACAGTTGGTTCAAATTGGGAACCAAGGACCACACCCTACTTGGGAGTGGTGGGAGGCTCAAAATGTGTCATGTAGAGGTTGTAGATGCCTAATTATGTTTAAATATTGGCCCAATGTGGCAACAAGTTGCTGCATATGGGGGTCTGGTCCATTTTTATACTTAGCTTTTTTCAGTACTTACAGAAGACCTTAAGTCTAAATCAGGTCTGAAATTGAATTTTTTTTCGGATTCCGTGTTCTAAGGTAGAACTTTTAAGGAAGTGTAGATAGCCTCAATTTTCATTTTTCCTTCAATTGAAGCAGATCGTCTGTGTCATAGGAGTTCGTCTGAAATCGATTTGGATGACGCTTCCTTCTGACGACACGGTGTCATATTTTTTTTAGTTGGTGAATAGAAGTCCAGTGGTTGAAAATTTGGTTAGAAATTCGAATCACCATGTAGGGCCAATTGTTGCAGCATATTTAGGACCATCCCATATATGTCAAAGATTTCATGCACTTTAATACTAACTATTTCAAATTTCTCCTGATTTTAGAATGGCTCCGAAATGGGTTGACGGTGAGGTGCATATTCCTCCTCCTCCACCCATCCAAAGTCATCGCATTACTCGGCCAACGAAAACTACGACGCTATTCCGTAAGTAATTCAAATATCCTTTAAATTGTTATCCTGCAAATTATTTCAACTCTTTTCATTGCGTCTACCAGCTCCAAGTTCAACGTTGCCTGCTGACCCGCCGACGACCAAGAGTCCGACAGACGCGATGATGGAAAAAACGGATGAGATCGTCCGAGGGATAGGAGGCAAGGTTGGTATGCCCCCTTGGGCAACCTATGCCCTAGGAATAGGTAAAACAATCATTAACACACCACATCGTCCGGTAGAAGTACTATTTTTTAATTTCTTTATTTATCCAGGATTCGCAGTACTGATTCTCGTAGGTAAGACCAAATCCTGAGCATTTCTATTACCCTGCTTCAACAGTAGATAAGGAAATGAACTTATTTTTATAAATTTTAGTGTGCTTCTTGTGCATCCGCCGCTGTTTTCGCAAAAGAAGGACAAAGGATGTGAAGAAAGGGCAGAAGGGAGGGGTTGACCTAAAATCTGTTCAGTTGCTCGGGAATACGTACAAGGAAAAGGTAATTACTCAGGGATTTGTAAAGGTAGATGTGTGACTTTTGTAAAATTCTAGGTTCAGCCAGACATGGATGAGCTGACAGAGCATGTTGAAGAACAACCGGAAGAAACTGAGAGTCGTGTCCCTATCCAGAAACTTGGCAGACTTCAATATAGAGTTAGTCATTATTACAAAGATTTCCATATTTCTGGAGCACAGGAAGACAATTGAAGTAATGTGCCATTGTTCATTTTTCCAACAACAATGTAGCTGGAGTACGATTTCAATGCCAACAATTTATCCGTGACAGTGATTCAGGTAAAGCTCATTTATTAGTAGCCAGGTCCATAGGAAGCATTTTTTAGGATTCATGAAAATCGTTGTTAATTCATTTTTTTATGCTATGATTCCACAGGCTGAGGACTTGCCAGCCCTAGATTTGGGTGGTACATCCGATCCCTACGTCAAGGTCTATCTCCTTCCTGACAAGAAAAAGAAGTTTGAGACCAAAGTACATCGGAAGACAATTTTTATGCTATGACTCCACAGGCTGAGGACTTGCCAGCCCTAGATTTGGGTGGTACATCCGATCCCTACGTCAAGGTCTATCTCCTTCCTGACAAGAAAAAGAAGTTTGAGACCAAAGTACATCGGAAGACACTCAGTAAGTTCAATCAGCACAGGGCCAAACACATCAGAAACAAAATATGTGAAGTTTCAAAATAATTATTTCTTCTCAGATCCCGTGTTTCAGGAAACTTTCATTTTCAAGGTACAAATACTACTCAATTTCAATTCATGCAAAACAGCAAGCTGCAAATTCAAAATGCTCATTTTTTTCTATCCTACAGTTGCCTTACAGCGACTTGATGGCCAAGGTAAGCAGAAGAATGACAACTTCATTTATATTTTCGAATTTTTTCATAACTTTCCACTTTTCACCTAGACCTTGGTGTTTGCAATTTTCGACTTTGACCGTTTCTCTAAGGTTAGTACGAAAAACGGAATGAGAAATTTGGGTTGTCTGTTGAAAATATATTTTATTTAACCGGGTACAATTCAATCATTTCATCGAGTAAAAAGCAGAAGAACATTATAGTTTGATGGTTGAGGAAATGTAGTTATTAGTTGAACAGAGTCATTTTCGAAAACAGAAGGAAACTGTCCTTGTTTTATTATGTTCGCCGTCTTCACGTCGTAATGATCCACCCACTCCTTGACAAGAATTTCCAACTTCTCCTTGTGTGGTTGAAACGCCTGGATTGCCTCCAGTTCGGCTTTAACCCCATAGACGACACCCAGTCGCAAAGCGAAAATAAGATTTTGCCTTCTCAGCCAAATTAGCACCCTTAAAAATAGCTCGAAATGGCACTGCCTAAAATAAAAATAGTATGAACCAATTAGGTCAATTGAGATAATTGTTATAATGGTGCATTAACGAATTTTCATACCTCCTCCACTTTCCAAACAGTATCACCCTTCATCGCGTGCCTATGATTGATTACAATACATTTCATTATTTTACAAGAATAATCTGAATACTGTCGAATAATTTGAAAACTAATAATGCACGTAACAGTACATGATTTTTTGAAATTAATCGTTTTTGATTTCTTGCCCCTCATGATACTTCTTTTGATTGTTTGAGCTGCTAAAACGCAGTTGGCAAGCTTTGTTCGGTTGACAGTATTTCCTACATTTTCGGACTTCTTTTTAACTGGGACAAAGTACGTCTGGTGGAGGTCCCTTCCTGTTAAAACATACATCTTAGATCACACATAATACATAAAAATAGTAATAATAACTCTATTCCACCTTGAAACTAACCAATTCTGTCTCTGTCCTGGATTTGTCGATATACGACCGTTTCTCCGTCATTCCGATACATAAATGTAATCCGTATTTTTGGCCACATCTGCGACTGTTTTCTCGTCTGTTCTCTTTTTTCCTGCTTAAGTGCGTGTCGTCGGAGGCTCGCCGCCTCTTTGAACTTTGTATTACAGGAAGGGAAGTTAAAATTCTTGCTCAATTTGCACAGCGTCTCGAATGATCTCAACAATCCTGGCCTCGGGTGTCTTTTTGACAACATGCTTGAAAAGAAGGCAAGCAAAATCACAGTGAAGTCCCTATGAAACACAAACGCATAAATTGAATACTCATGAAAACGTTAATATAGTTTTATTACTAAGAATAATTAATATGCCTGCTTTACTAACTTGGTCTCGGGAGATCAAGTCATTGCTGAACGCTAATCCGGGCATCAATCCTCGTTTCTTTAACCAAAAGATGGACGCAAAGCTACCAGAGAAAAATATTCCTTCGCTCGGCGAAACCAGCATTTTCATCCGCAATCCACGCCAATGCCCAATCTGCCTTCTTTTTGACACATGGCATCGTCTCGATGGCATTAAACAGGAATTCCCTATTCAATATAAATATGGGCATTGCATGAAGTGTTAGGAAATACATTTAATACTTCAAATTCTATTGATTATACTCACCGTTGAGTCGCATCTTTAATATAATGTAATGTCAATTAGCAAGGAGTACATTTCTGAGTGCACATTTTCCATTGCGATTTGAAACCCATAAAAGCATCGGGCCTCAGTGACTTGGACCTCTTCTTTGAATCTTTCTACTAAATTTTCGTTGTTGACGTCAAAGAAGCCGCAAAGAAGGCGAGGACATGGGAAATGAAAAGCTTTTCTTCCGCCTTCAATTTGAAGTCCCAATCATTAGTGTCCTTTAAATAACAGTTAATGTTTTATGATTATATCACCACAATAATTATGATTAGACTGGTCTTAATATTATAAAAATACCTTTGAAAGATCCACATCTTCGACGTTCCCCTGTACTTCTCTGGCCTTCTTGTACATTTGCCACAAATCATGATATTGGATTGGAAACATGACAAATCGTCTGGGGTTATCTCATGTTTGGGGCGGGGCTAAGAGTCAGCATCAATAGTATCTAATTAAAATTGACCGTTTCAGCACGATCAAATTGGAGAAGTGAAGATCCCACTCTGTCAGCTAGATCTCGCCCAGACTATAGAGGACTGGAAGGAACTCATCTCCGTAGAAGGTGAAGGTGGCCAGGTAAAAAAATATAGTTCATAATATTTGTTTCCTAATCCCAACAATTTGAAATTGTAAATTTCCTAACATTTCATGCAAATCCTTTCCTTGTAGTTGGGTGACATTTGCTTCTCACTCCGCTACGTACCCACAGCCGGAAAACTGACGGTGGTTATTCTCGAAGCCAAAAATCTCAAGAAAATGGATGTGGGTGGACTTTCAGGTAATTTTCATTCCACAAAATTTGTCCACATTAACTCAAAACATGATTTTAACAATATCTGCATCCCCACAGATCCATACGTGAAGATTGCGTTAATGCAGAATGGGAAGCGACTGAAGAAAAAGAAAACGAGTATCAAGAAATGCACTCTGAATCCCTACTACAACGAGTCCTTCACATTCGAGGTACGTTTCAAAAGCTTATCAGTATCAGCCATTTATTGATTTCATAATTTTATCCATTTCTATTAAACAGGTTCCATTTGAGCAGATTCAGGTAAAACTTTGAAAGCATTCTCCCAAAATTAGTGACCCTTCCATAACCAGACTTGCCCTAATTTTGCAGAAAGTGAACCTGGTGATAACCGTGGTGGATTATGATCGTATTGGGACATCCGAACCCATCGGGAAGGTCGTGCTAGGATGCAATGCAACCGGCACAGAACTTCGACACTGGTCCGATATGTTGGCGTCACCTCGAAGGTAAGGCTTTCGACATCACGACAAAGTTTCTGAACTGACATTGAACTTTTCCTCTTTAGACCAATTGCTCAGTGGCATACTCTAAAAGAACCAGAAGAGGAAAAGAAAGAGTAAAAAAATCCCAGTTAAGTTTTGACTTGGGCGCTGAATCTTGAGTGGTTATCAGCCCCTTCTGCGTGGTTATCATCATTTCACTCACCCACTCTTACGTACTACTCCATGATGATGAAAGGAATATACTTGACTAATTTCCTTCAAGTTGAAGGACAATCTACGAATTCAGTCCCCTTTTTCTTCCCAATCCATCAACATTTTCTGTTAACTCTTCACCCACCCCCCGTCCTAATATACGTCGTTTGTTGGGGATGATTGTGTGATTTTTGATGCAAAATGGGCATGCTAGAAGCTAGCTATAAAAATACTACTACTAGCAATAGTATAGTCCCAAATTAATCATCTCTTAGATGTACCTTATCATAACCAACCCTCTCTATACTACTAGTAAAGTATGACATAGATCAAGTAGCTAAAATAATCATGTTGCAAAAATCGCCACTATTTTTGTGACCTAGCTAGCTGTGTATTTTTTAGAGAGTCCCATCCAAACCAAAATATAAAATTAGTACATATTATGCACAATTATTCCTTTATGTGGCGTATATATGTATCCAACAACCTACGTGGGAGTTGGCCAGGGGGAGGCTGGAGAGCTAAAATTATGCAGATGCGCATAAGTTCTAGTCCGAGAAAGCTATGCAGCCATTTATTAATTTATAAGTTTTTAATTATTGTTGTTCATTATCCTCTTATGGACGCGTACGACCCCGTCAGCCTCCAGCCTTCAATTGGTCCGACACTGAACTATTGCCTTTTTCAATATCATTATTAATTAATGTCTGTTATTGCACATGCCATGGGAGCCATGCACAAACTTCCCTTCTCTCTNTAATTATTGTTGTTCATTATCCTCTTATGGACGCGTACGACCCCGTCAGCCTCCAGCCTTCAATTGGTCCGACACTGAACTATTGCCTTTTTCAATATCATTATTAATTAATGTCTGTTATTGCACATGCCATGGGAGCCATGCACAAACTTCCCTTCTCTCTCTGTACAAAAAAACGTCGTCCCTCTGTCTGCTCTTGAACTAGGCCTAGTTTTGTGGAATAATCTTCAATTTTGGGCCCCAGGGTGCTGGACATTTCTGTGTTGGTGGCGCAGTAAAAAATTCTGAGTAGATTAAAAAAATATGGTTATAGTGTTTAGAGCAAGTGAGTATCAAAAAATGGTAGAAGCCAAATTTACAAGTGTAGTCAGTCAGTCGGTCGGTGGACAGAAAATTATCAAAAACGGAAGGAAAAAGGGTGGATGGCGTGGACATGAGAAAAAATATTGATTTACAAACCAAACTGAATCCAATGTGTGTCATTTAACCGAAATGTATTACTATACTATCTTGTAAGTTGTAAGAGATGTTTACAGAAGCTGAAACTGTGTGCAAATGTCTGGTGTAATCTATTATTGAAACGATTAAAGTTCATTATTATCACCAAATGTTCCAAATCCACATTTATTCATACAAAAATTTGGAGCAAAATTACTCCTGGATCACTTGACAATTAATTGCGTACGTCGGAATCAATGGTTTGTCGTATCAAAAAGAAAAAATAATAAATTGTAACCTACGAGAAATATTATGGCTTCGGTGCAGTAAGGTTCAGGTACATCTTCTGGTTCTGCATTCTCTTGACGGGATTAATCTTCTTGAGAATGTGTGCAATGACGTTGACCATGTCTTTGCTTGAAATCTTTGTCTTCTTGGTTTTAAATTTCTGCAAAAAGCTCCGTTACTGTCATGGGTTTTCGCAAGAGGTAGCGTCTCACTGCCTCTTCTGTTATCCCATCCGCACTGTATAAAAAATAAAAAATTGAAATTTCTTACAATTAGTAACATGTTTTCATACGACTGTGAAATAAATCTTACGCCGCAGATTGCAAGAGTGTTGAAGAAACTTCCATTTTTGGTTTTTTGTTGGCGGAAAACGAAGCCATGTTGAGAAGTTCGGAAAGTAGCTTTCCTCTTTCCGGAGAATGGGCCTCCGTCTCCATCCCCTCCATTTCCGTCTCGAGAATTTCCAGAGCCCTTTTCAGATGGCTCTACTTTCACTCCGACAGCCGACTCTGTAATTTAAAAAAACATAGTATAACACTTTGTTAGTGAACGTTTTTTCTTCTTCTCATGATTCGTGCATGCTTGCCTGTAGTGTCCATCTTATCATCAGCATTGCCGTCAGCTTTACCACCGTCATCAGACAAGTTTTCAGTCTCTTTCTTCTCCGACTTTTTCTTCTTCTTCTTCTTTTTCTTCTTGTCGGCTAGGCTCAGATTGCTCTTCATTCTTAGAGGGACCTGCCTCATCCTCTCCTATACAAAATAAAGCAATTATTAAACAATGATACGTGTTACTCAAATTTAGTTAAAAAAAACTAACCACCATCAGACGCATTTTTATCCTTTTCGTCTTCTTCAGAATCTGACTCAAGTAAATCTCGCATAGCTTCTTCTTGGTCTACCCCTTTAATATCTCCCTCCTTCTCTGGCTCTGAATCTCCCGATCTAATCAGGAATGAGATCAAAGAAGTATAAAAAAAAGATTTGTAATCAAAAGTTATGTCCGTTGAAGCCGACTTACCCTGAAGTGTCAGATATGTAGTCGAGCTCTCGTCCTTCTTCATCCCCATCGTCAGAATCTTCCAATCCTTCATCGTCATCATGAACCTTTTTTCTTTTTCTTTGGCGCAGCCTTTTTCCCTTTACCACCCTCTAAAGAACATCAATCGAATTTGTCTCTAGCTATAAAAATTTCCATCCACATAAATTATCCTTGTCACTCACTCTTTTTATCCTTTGGTTTCTCATCCGCATCTTCTCCTTCATCAGACATTTCCTCATCATCGCTATCTGCCCAATCCTCCATTTCACTAACTTTCAAGTCGGATGTTGCTAAAACAGAATAAATCCATAAGCACAACCACTCTACGTCAAAGTTTTATATTTTATTACCCTTTTTTCCTCGCTTCTTCCCAGATGAAAGTCCTGGAAGCGGCTCTTCTTCGGCATCTTCTTCGTTACGCATTCGTCGGCGAACCATGACAGAAAAGTAGTTCATAATTTTGTTTCTCCTGTAAATTACAAGGTTCCAAATAACTGATTGATTTCAGAAAACAGCTCCAAAAAAACCACTCACCTTCCAAACTCCAACTCAGCCTCTTCGGAATTGAGACTTTTGTAGCGTTGAATAGGTGTAAAATTGTACCAATCCTTAACCGGAAATACTTCGAATGCTCCATCCGGTGCTTGAGTAAAAATGAAGTAGGACGCATTCTCAGAAACTCCTCCTTCACGCACAACCCTTGTACCTGTATAAGCAATAAACTCCTCATTAATACTTTCTCTAATTAATGCTTTACATGGCAAATGTCCTAATACTTACTTGCGATTAATTTTATCACCAAGTTTTAAAAGCCATGGCTGATCTTCCGGCTTGTACTGCTTTCTATTCAGACCATACTTCCTTCGCCTTGCTTCCTCTCGAGCTTCTCTTCCATACTCTGACCCAGCTCCGAACCTTTTATGATAAGAGTAATGATTAAAAGTATTAATTAAATACAGCAAATAATTTATTTCCCATTTTGCAGCTTACTTGGGCATTTCCTCGTCCGGGATCATGACATTTGGTTTGTGAAGCCGAGAATTGTCTTCACTATAAAGTTTAAAAAAACGGAAATTAGTTATATTTTCGTGTCAAGTTAATTAATAAATCCACCCAATTCTCAGTTACTTACCGTGCCATCCTGACACTGGTCCATTGACTTGGATCAACTTTCAAGGCTTGATTAAACCGCATAATGGCGAGATTACGGGAATTTGATCTGAAACAATGAGTCATTATTTATAATACGCATTAATAACAAGCGCCCAAGTGGATCGCCCATCTGTGGTCAAAGTTATTTCGAAACTTAATTAAATACAATCCTTGTCAATTACTAACTTTGGAACACGAAGAGAATATTCCTGAACCAGAACTAGTTCCGGAGCCACCGCCGCACTGGCCGAGGGTAGAGGTGAACTTTGTTTCTCTCGCCCACCAATGGCGACACCCATGGCGACAGGTCGCGTTGGGATTTGTATCTTATCCAGAATCATGGGCTGCGGTGCTCGACCGGGTTGGACAACAATTGGCTTTTTATCCATTGTTACAAAATTATTGTTGTGTCAGAAGAACGAAAAGAAGTAAAGTCGACTGATTTCTCTACTCTCTCCTGAACGACTGACTGCCGCTGATGGGTAAGAAATGGGAATGGGGCAAATCTAGCTATGAATAAATGAGTGCAAAATTTTGCACAGTGCAAATCAAGTTTATATCGTTAACAATACGTTCTTTATTGCCAAGCTCCTTACAGATAGGTTAGTTACTGGGTGACTAAAAATAAAGGAAAATAATGTCTTGTAAAAAGGCGATTGGCAGAAAAACTCTAAATATTTTGTGGAATTTTGATTACATTGCGAAACACGGAATGATTGTCATTCAATGATATGATGGCTATCGGAAGACATTGATAACTGAGTTATCCATCTTAAATAGTAGAGGGTAAAGACTGTATATGATTGCAAATTGTGTATGCATAGGCGTTTACATTAAATATTTGGCTGAAATACGGAGGTTACGGATTAGCATCTGGTGGCACTTGGTAGTTTGACTGGAAATACTTAAAATTACTTATCACTTGTATACAGTCATTATAATTGTAGTTTTGTAGTCGTTGGTTCACATCACTTCATGATTGTTTGTACGGTTGATTGTAGGGATTGAACATTTTTCTATGATATGAATATTGCTCTTAAACAGCTTGGGTTGCATATACTGAATAATTTGGTCTTGTGGGGGTAAATAAAGCATGTTTTATGACTCTCGAAAGGCTTTTAAGGCAGGTTTCTTTGGTGGTGGGGGAGGAGGACCGTTTTCTTGCTAAAAATATAAAAAGAAAACATAAGAGATCCAGCGTATGCATGGTAGTTTTTAAATAAACTAGAAAAAATTACTCGTTCCCGTTGTTTTGGTGGTAATGGTGGAGCCGGTGCTTCGTCTCCAATAGCAGAATCCGGAGAATTTACGGAGGTCCTGGAACCCGGTTCAGAGGTCGTGATAGGACGAAGGGTCTCCAATGAAGTTACCGACATTTCTGATAATCTATTTCCTCCGTTAGTCCAAGAATTTCTGTGCTCTGCATGACTTCTTGGGGGTCGTTGTGCAACAAGCTGAATAGACGAGGACACGGTGAAATATTACAATTTCCATTCGATACTGACTGACATTTATTCAACAAAGTCTCTGTCTCACCGTCTGTGTTAACGTGATAACGGGCTCATTTCCTGTGGGTTCCACGCCTGCTTCCATGGGAGGCAGTTTGGTAGAGAATGATGATCCTTGACGAGGAAGTGTAGCAGTGGACCCACATGATCCTCCAGTCGTCAACTGCTCTCCTTCCATACTCCCTGAAAACGAACTGTGAGCAGATCGACGAAACAAATTTTGTGAGCGTTGTGAAATTGTTGCCATTGACCGAGCTACAGACCTATAATTCAGAGTTTTACAAAATAACGTTAGTTAACGATAGTTTATCACTATGAAAATAAAATTGTTCCTTTATTACTTGGATCCATTTGCGTTTTGGTATAAGCTCGTAGTTGACGCAAAAGATCCCATTGATCGTCCAATGGTGGATCTGTGGATTAAATTTGTGAAAGTCAATTGTTGTTCAGAAAACGCCAAACAATTTCATGAAAATATATCATAACTATTTCCATACCCACGATGACCGGCTTGTGTACCGGTTGTGAATTCGGCATGCCGTTGTGCATCCGTTGGTTCTAGTCGCTTCATTTTTTCAGTCTGTTTCTTTAACGCCTTCTCCATTTCTCGTTGCAGAGACTCGTCTTTTAAATTCTGGAAACAAGGCTCTATTAGTAACTGAAATGTATGCATTTTATAAATCTTACTTTGGCATTAATTCCATATGTCGTCTCAAAGTGAGCTACATAAGTTTTGAAAAGCTCCTCCAGATTGTTATGCATTGTACATCTTGCTTGAGACTTTCGTGCATGAATCTGCAAAATTTGTCAATAAAGAAGGAATTGCCGAACTCGGAAATTTCAAAATAATTCGCTGCCATACGTTCAAGCATTCCTCCATAATCGGTATTTGAATGAAAATTAGTTGTTTCAACGACTCGACTAGTTGGAAATCTGCTGGATTCCTTTCCAGGTATGTTTGATTTAGGAATGCTTTCTCATAGTTGGCTACACCACCCATTACAGCCGCATCTAAAATTCCTTTGAGCTTCATCGTCATCTCACCCAAATCTTGACCAGCATTGCTACAATGAGCTAGTGCCAGCTTTCTCATTGATTCATTTGCATTCTCCAGTGTTTCAATTGCATTTTCAATCGGGCTGATTTTGGTAAGCGTGTCACGAACAACAGGAAACCAACTCATGACTCCAGGAAACGATTGGGAAATCCAGAGTGTATATCGATCAATCCATAAAGATGCAAATACATTTTCGGGGTCTTTTGGCTCTTGATAATAAGGTCGCGAGTAGGTGAACTTGTCAATTTCATTGGTTTTGTAGTAATTGATAGTATTTTCATCGGCGTATCGCATCCCACTTAACCGCTTGGATGTGGTCATCACAGGATCAACTTTGCAGATTTGTAAATCTAAAATGTGATAAGAACCCGGCTCCAATAAATCTTCAATACAAAAAAACAGAACCAATGTGGAAACATATTGCAGTACATACACTGTTTGGTAGAGTATCGAATCTCTTCTGAAGGAGGACCTAGATTACGTAGCAATTCCGCTTGCAAATACTGACCCAACATTCTTCCTTCAAAATCGGACAATTGTTCCCATCCACGTCCACGGTAAACATAGACCTATCATACCGTATTCAATTAGATCATAGAGTTTAATCGTACATTGCATTTGTAATTGCGGCGACAAACCTTGTCCTGAAGAAAGGAAGGGAATCCACAGCCATAAAATCCGACGCGGAAATATGTTGGTGGGTAACGAGTTTGATCCATTATTTTATCGTAAAAGTCGGCAATCTGTCGATGCAGTTTTGGAAGTCTACCGTAGTTGTATGCATCCTCGTGCTGTTGACGTAGTTCATGACAAACTTCAAGAGCACATTCCCACATCTGTAAGTACAATTATGAGTAAGAAGCTGACCAAATTCAAAAGTTTTTAAAGTTCTACAGTACCTTGGCTGTGTCAAAGTAGGTAATTATATCATTGTACAAGGCTTCCTTCAATTCCATTTGAGTAATAAGAGTGGGATGGCGATTAACCACGCGCAGCAAAATTGGTACCTCATCATCCACCCATTCTAACTGGTGGCTATGCAGTTTGAGGGAAAATGCTGCTTCGGTAAAATTATTGGATTGAATATGCAAGTCGTGAAGTTTATAAAGGTATCGGAGGTACAGTTCCTTTCGGTTAATTTCCTTGCTAAAATCCTAAAATATGAAAAATTTAAGAAAGAAAATCTTATTAAACTCCCATACATTAGAATTCATTTTTTATCATTGCGTGTATTTATAAAACAAGTCAATTACCAGCAAGTTAACAATGCAACTCATTCGAGTTCCTGGATCTTCATCATCAACAACTTCCCGATATTGGAGTAAAAGGTCTATTAAAGTGGTTAATGTGTCAACCATGGTCAACCCCTGCAAGAAAAATTATTACAAAAACCTTCCAAAATTGTTTTCCTATCAGAATGTCTATCAATAGTCTGTTCTTGGCCTACCAGCTCCCTTAGTCCGGTACTATTGTGTTCACACAATTCAGTCATTGTCTTGGAAAATATGTCTCTGAAAGCATAGTCCCCTTTTCCGCCTTCAACGCCCTCCACAATCTTTTTGATCAGTTCATCCTCCACCTGTACACAAAGTATAATAAACCAAAAAATACATTATAGACGAGATTAACGCATGAAGATACAAAACTATCACACACCTCTTTGAAGGATTTTTGGGGTCGATCCTGGTCAAATTCACAGTGCATCATATCAAAGAAAATTGGAATGGTAGTTCTCCTCAGTTCAGCTTCAGGTACCAACGCCATGTCCAAAAATGTTCCAACCATCCCTGGCACAAATCTGATTCGTTTGGACTCACCCAAACTAAACCACATGACTCGAATAAGATCGGCAGCTAAAAATAAAATATCCAATTATTAGTCCAAATTAGTACCGAAAAATTGCATCAGTGAAAATTTCCATTACCTCGTTTCCTCATATCTTTAAAGTTTTGAACAACATAGTTCTGCTTGGTCTGAGAAAAGTCTTCTAATTGTAGCGATGGTTGGGTCAAGAATGAGACGGCACAAATAAAAAAGTTGTTCCATGGCTGTATCCTCAAACGGTTCCGCAAACTCTGCTTTTACAGTGGCTGCAAAGTGCTCCAGTGCCGTCAGAACAATGCTAAAAATATAGAGAAACAAGTTCTGAAGTGTGTTTCTACCGATTAAAACGCTAATAACTACTCCAAACCTGTTTTGAAGGAGAATCATAGTGTTCCAATCGTTAGGAAAGTAAGATGGATGAAAAAGATTTCTCATTACAACCAGAACATCATTAAGAAACTTGAGTAGTCCTTGTTTATACGGATCCGGGGTGGGGGCTGACTCTGCTTTAAGAGAACTGATTAGGATGCCGTAGTGATAATTCTTCATTTCGCGCAAGAGGGCAAGGAAAATGGCCACCATGTTTCTCTGGAACAACAAAGGATATACTTTTTAAGCAAAATGTTGTGGAGGTAAATACAATAATGTAACAACCCTACCGCCAAGGGATCCCCCATTGGAATGTTTCCAATTGAAAAAATTATTGGTCGCAAAAGAATCTGCATAATGTACCAAATGTGAGACACCTTCTGATTCTCGGGTTGTAGGTGTAAAATGTGCATCACATCTCCTAAAAGCTCGACACTCTTTTCCGTCTGAAATATACATACAAACGATAAGTAACTTTCTGCGTCATACAACAATGATATGTACACAGCGGTCGCACAAATATGTCACACAAACAATTTTAATTCCGCTCAACTGAAATCATTTTCATAAAGACGAGGGACACACAGAGTAATTCGAATATGCAAAAAAGTTTACAGTGTTTGTTTTAATGGTTTTTAAAATCCATTGACCAAAAGATTATCGTGAACAGACTTGGTTGTATTCATACTTAGATGTACAACGTCACGTTAACGGAATACTAAGGCAAATGTTCCGATGGCTGCTACAGGCTACACTAATAGAACAGGACCGAATAATATATGGTAAAATCTTGCTTTAAATAAAATACCTACAAGCAACAATAGGTAAGCCATTACCCACTACTTTGAAAACTAACTTTTAAATAAGCCAACAGCCGCAAACCACACTTAAGCAAAGCAAATAAGTGAATGCAACCTCTTCTGGGTCCACCGAGTTGACCGGGTCGCTGAGGGTGTCTACGCCAAAAAACTTTTTCAGTCGATCATTTGTAGTCTGCTTGTCGACAGACTTCCGACGTAATTCCTGTCCCCATCAAGTTAGTAGGCGGAATGAATGAAATAGAAGAGAATGGTTCAAAAGTGTAGTTAGTTAGTTAAAATTTGTTAGTCATGCTTCGTTTCATACTTGTACAACTACTTTGCATAACATTTTTAGTATCAGTTTCATGACATTTTTTACTTGTTAATACAACTTTTTTTTTTACTGAAGACAACTCGGTCAAATTTTAGATTGGAAGGAATCATTGCATGCAATTTAGTCAGATTGATTGTTTAATACTTAACAGAATATAGAACAAACCTCGTCATTTCCTGGCAAGTGAGCCAAAATGTTGGATGTGACCGTGGGTAAGAAATTAAATCTGCACTCCGTATCAATGAATAGCTCCGAATGAACAATTTCCGAAATAAATGACAATTTGATGTTGGTTAGTTTCTGTAGTGGAACGACGCAGCAGAGCTCTACCAAATTTTCACTCAGCTTCCGTGCTGGATAAACTCGGACCAAGTCGTCAATAACGGTAGGAATGTGTTTCAAACAGCCTCCCTCCGCACCAATGTAGGGATCGTTTCTGTCATTCCGCTTTAATAAACCACACATTGCTTTAAAAAGTCCTTCTATCGTTTTTTCAAACACGTCATCGTCATCCCTGTCCTGATCCGGTTGTCCAACACTGATCCAAGAAAGAGTTTACACAATTAATGAAATAAATAAGTTATAACCTAAAAGAAACATAATGGGTAGCAAATATTACTCAATAAAACGGAGACGTTTGTGAATCTCAAATGATTTGATGATAAACTTGAAGAAAAATTCGATACTTTTCATCACTTTCAGGACTTTTTCCGGTTTGTCCCGTTGAATAGATAGATTAAGCTCCTTGGCCAATTTTCTGTAAATTGAAATAAATAGATATATTTCATGCAAATCGTCACGACAGATATTGAGCTTACTGATATGCCAAAGTTGAAGAAAAGTTTTCTTCAATATACAAGTTGAGCACGGGTTGGAAATTTTGATATTTGTGATCCAGTATGAGGGAGAAAATATGAAGCTAAAAAAAATAAAATGACAATTTAATCAAACTGTTACTCAAAATTGAAAGATTACAATTAAAAACTCACCAAACAATTGAAGACATGATGTTCACAACTACCTGTAGACGTCTCCTGCTCATACATAATACTTGACGAAGTAAGCAAATCTTCAAACACGGACTGTCGCACGCCCGACCTCAACTCTGTTGAAATTTGTTCCATGGGATCCACAAGAATTAAGAATAAAGCATCCAGTATTGGGTGAAGAAACTTGACAATTTCCTCGCCTGACACTTTCGTTACTTTTTCCAGAATTTGTTTCAAGTTATCCAAAAGTATGCTCACCAAACCTTCTTGACTCTGATAAAAGCAACAATATTGTGATCAAAATAATGAATAATGAAGCCAAAGACCATTTAATACCATTAAAGGCTGTTCCTTGACAGTTAATTCGGCCACTTGTCGCAACTTTGTAACCCACAAAAGTAGTTGAAGTAAATCCGCTAGAACCCAATTATTGTTATCATTAGCTTAGCACATAGTTAACAGAATTTGCAGAATTTACCATTTTGCGTAAAATTTGTTGAACACAGTGTAGTTTTGATGTAAAAGTAGTCTTTGGCTGAACATGAAAATCCAGGGCAAGATGGCTTGGACATTCCTGCCCATGTCGGAGTCTTCATATATGGCAGAGAGAGATACTGAACTTCTGATTCTCGGTAGTGTTTAGGGTCAATCTGTAATATTGAATTTTATGATATATTTGATCAACAAAAAGGAATCGCCAAGTTACCTTGTACAAGATAAGTTCGTACAGATCATCTCGAATGGCGGTTCGGATTCCTAAAATTTAAAACACGCCAATAAAATAATGCTTCGCCGTTTGGTCTGAAAACGTTGATTACTACCTCCATCGTCTGGTGGCGGCTTCCAGCTAATGTTGAATGCGTCGGGCATGTCAGGCTCTTTTAATTTCAAATAGGCGAGTGCAAAAGGCTTCTCGGATCTGTCTTTTGACTCACTTGACGATCTATGAAAAAATGCAGGAAATAGTATAAAACAAAATAACGGAAACACTACTATTAACCCACCGGTGTTTAAATGTGAATTTGACATGGGCAGTAGAAAACTCTTCAATATTCATAGGAAGCGAAATCTTAAGATAGTCATTCCATCTGGGTTTATCATTATGATAGTAGACAACAGAGCGATAAGAATCTACTGGGGGGCACCCATTTCCTCCCGACAGAATCCCTGGGAGTAAAATCCCTCTATCATTGTGCACTGACACGGTCACCTCCACGTTTCTATCAGTCGTTTTTGCAGTTCGATGAAATTCTCCTTTAATCAGTTTTATGTACAAGTCGTTTCGGGTGTCATCGGGTAAAATAACCTCTGGAAAGAGTAGAAGTCATAGAATTCGGATATTATTATTGGATATCATTATTAAAAAAGCCATGAAGTAATACCTGGAAACCCCATTTTTCTTGCAATTATAGGGTTACCACGAAGTAGAACGGGTTGTTCTTCTTGTATCTAAAATTTCAAAACAATAATCCATACATTCTGATAATATCATTCTCCGATAGTATTGTTTACTTCAACAGAAAATATAAACATACTTGTCTCGGTGTTCCAGGAACCATAGTGAGTCGAGTGAAAAACCCAACTGCTTTTGCATCTTTTCCATTACTTGGGTCACCCTTAATTGTACCTCCTATTACTTTCCTTAAAGTATCATCCATTGTATCCTCATTGTTGCATCTGCATAACAAAAAGCCAAACCATCTTTCATTAAATTTTTAAAAGGTCAATTTTACATTTTTTACAAGACTCACGGCAAATATAGTAATGTTTGAAGTTCATTTTCAGCCTCATTTTTTGGATTGCTT
>JAAXNX010000979.1:0-21146 GCA_036491905.1 Folsomia manolachei
CCAATGGAATCCCAGAGTGTGGGACGGATGCTTTAAGATTTGGCCTTTGTGCTTGCATGACTCTCGGGCGTGACATAAATTTGGATGTACTACGTGTCCAAGGATATCGATTCTTTTGTAATAAGGTGTGGAATGCCGTGAAATTTTCAATGCATTACTGGACAATGGGAGGATATCAACCAACTGATTTAAGCCCAATTAATGTATGCTAGCTTCTATTATTACTATTTGACATCAACCAATGAAACATAAATGACATGAACATGTTTAATAGAGGGGAGTGCCACCATCCGAATTTGATCGAATGGATAGATGGATACTTAACAAGCTGAGTAAAGCGGCAGCTTTGTCAAATGAAGCCTTGAAGCAGTACAATTTTCAGGAGGCTACCACTGCCGTCTACAATTTTTGGCTGTACGAGTTGTGTGATGTTTATCTGGTAGGTTCATAATTTTTAAGGAATTGATGTGTTTGTCAATTTTGCTTTTGTTTTTTTAGGAATCTTTAAAACCAAAGTTTTATGAAACAAAGCCAGAGTCTACATTGACAGCTTCTCAAATTATGAGCCTTGATACTTTGCTACTATGCGTGGACAATGGACTAAGGCTATTGTCACCGTTCATGCCATTTTTAACTGAGGAATTGTATCAACGACTTCCTCATTTTAAAAGCGAAAAACGTCCACTCTCCATATGTGTCGCATCATATCCTGACCAAGCTGTATTTAAAATGTTTGAAGACGACATATTGGAAAAAGAAGTGACTTCGTTGAACAATTTAATTCGTACCATTCGTTCAACTCGCTCGACTTATGATATTCCGCCACGAGTAAAAACGGAAGGTGATCTGCTAACAAAACAAGCTTGCTTGAACGTGTGCCTTCCTAAAAACTAACTTGATTTTGCGTTAATTTACAGCATTCGTGGTTAACTCTGACCCATTTATGGAACCCGTTTTGAAAGAGGATCAGTTGACCCTGTGTGCTTTGTCTTCATCTAAAAGCATTCAAGTAATCAATTCTAAAGAAGAATGTCCTCATGGATGTGCCACTGCAGTTGTAAATGACAAGTGTACTGCATACATATTGCTCAAGGTAAAAATATTTCTGCTTTTATCTACTTGTTTTTTTTTCGCAAATTGGAATTTGGATAAAACATTTAACGCCTTCATTTGTTAACAGGGTTTGATTGATTTGGGTAAAGAAGAAGACCGAATCAATAAACAAGTTGGTGTTAAAGTTCAACAACTAAAAAAGCTAACGGATGCAGTCGCTAAACCTGACTATGCCCAAAAGGTTCCAGTCGATGTTCAAGAACAGAATTCTATGAAAATGACAACTCTTACCGGTGAAATTGATCAACTTCAAAGTGCCCTGGAAGCCGTCAAAGTGATGCTACAAGAATGACGATAATACATTTGGTTAGTTTAATCTGTTTGGGTAATTTTGTATTGTGAAATGTGATTTTTAAGGTTCTTTAATTAATTAAATTCCATTAAAAGCATTCAAATTCGACTTTACAAACACCATTATTTTAATTCAACCACAAACATACACAACAGAGATAACGAATCGTACAATTTTAAATTGAGGTATTCATCTACTTTAATTCCTAGAGTCTCTAAGGGTAAATCACAATTCTAGTTGTAATATTTGCAGTAGTAGAATAGAATACACAATAAATTATCAGGAAGAAGAATATTTTTCATTGTCCAGCACCCAATTTATATTTTAAAGTTTGTTTCAGAAATATTGACAATTTTTTTAGCGATCCATTGTAAAACTAATGACTCCGAAGGCTATTCAAACATTTTATATACAATCTCATTAAAATTTAGGTAGCTCTTAAAATATTATCCATTGTCATCATGTAGGTAAAAAATCTTGGTTAAAGGTTAACTATTTATTATTACTTTTTTAAACAGCTTGAATTACTTAATTGGTAATTTTTAAATAGTGCTCTCGTGTAGAAATCTTTTACCCAAAGTATACATCTCTTCATTCTCTTATAGGAAATACTCAAATATTTTATCATGGCTTTACTAGACTTCATTCATGTACATACTCTTGTTTTTCTGCAGATAGATTAATTAACACATAGCGTGGTAAATTGCGGCATTACTACATTTTTGTTCTAAGAAGAGATGTATGTGTTGGAAGGTGGGACGTTGAGAAGGATTTATTTGCCAACACTCACGCATTAGATCAAATATTTCAGGAGGACTAAGTAAAGGTTGAGGCAGCCACACCTGCTGCAAAATTTTAAAAGGAATTCATTTCCGTTAAACATGAACTGCTTAATAGCATATATAAGAAATTGAGTTACCTGGCTTGTCGCGGTTGAACCATACTTCTCAGCCAGAGTCGTTAATTGGATATCGGGTATGTGAGCAAGAGGCTTTTGTCTGCAGAGTGTAAGTATTTCCTGTAAGAGGGACAATACTTTAGTATTACCTGTGATGCCTACTTAAAAGTAGTTGAGAAGGGTAAAGCAATGCACAAGGTACACAAAATTTACCCAAAGTGTTACTCCAAACGACCAAACGGAGCTTTGCATTGTAAAATCCTCCTGAAATTCATACCCACATATTTACTTCTTCTACCACTTACATAGATAAGGTACTCCTGACATTTTTAGAATAAAAGTTGTTGCGGGGTCAGGTATTAAATTTTGTGGAGAAAGTGTGTCAACATACGCTTAGAATTGATTCCCAAGACCACCATCTCAGTGGAGCTAAACCAGTCGGAGTTTGGCAGTAATCATCTCGGTATTGGGTACAGGCCATCGCAAGATCACCGATCCGAATGGAGCCTTCCCTCTCGACCAAACAATTCCTGGAAAAGGTCAACCAAAACATAAGTCTCCAGTTCAACCTCTTAAATGAAATATTCATGTTTACTCCATTTCTTTCACTAGCTGGATTCTACTCATAAAATGAGATTCTATTTCGATTCCAATAGGATTTGGTAAAAAGATGCGGACGCTCACTTGAGTCTTTGGTGGACTTTTCCTGTCTTACCATCCGATTTTCAAATTTTGTAAACCATCTGCTGTCAACTTACTGTTTTTTTGTGGTAACCAGCGTCAGCTAGGAGAAACTGCAGGGCGCTGAATATTGTTACCATTTACATTTTTTTCGACTACTGTTCTACCGCAACTGGACAATAAAACAGAGGATCGTAACTGGAATTCAAACTAAGCTTGTTCGTTACGTAATGCTTCTCTACCCTACTTTTACTGTCCAGAGAAAAAAGGGTGGCTTATTTCTAACCTCTACGTTGTCCGTACAATGCTACTTTGTTTCATCTTTTGTTCTTTGCACTATTTTGCAAAATTGAATGAAGACTATCGTAGGTCTTGCTCTTATTGTACTTTCTCTAACTTAAGTATAAATGGGATCTCTGCCCTTTGGTTTTACGTTTAACAAATAGATTACATTTCGACTAGTCGCGTCGCATATGGGCACTTGGTATTTTGTAAGATATAGCGAATACTAACTTATTTTTGCTTTCTTATTTTGACCTGACCCAAATCCGCAAAAGTTGTACAGTATTATCTCCAGTTACTGCTAACAAAGAAATACGTATCCATCCTTTTGGTGTAGCTTGGCATAAATAAATCGACAACCGACCCAATCTGGTTACATATTGTATTGCAGAATCTTTTTTCCAACTTTTTTATCTACTTGGTTGAAGAGAATGAAAAAATACTGAGTGGAGATGGAAGGCTTGGTCACACACACCCGACGGAATCTATCTCACTGAAGAAGTCTAAACTAGGCTAAAGCCCAACTGAGCACGGAGAAAGCACAGAAATAAGAGATGCACAACAGACTCCCTGATCTCGGTCGTATCCCATTTCATCGTATTTTGTTTTATCCGCAGTTTAATGGAAATATTGAGTACATGTATCCTGCTTTGCTAGAATTTCATCAAAAGACGAAACCTTCTGTTGCAGAGACGCTACCTTTGCCTGTCTTCTGCCATACTGTACATTGACACATGTATTCCTTGCAGCACAGCAAGTCACATTCCTCAAGCAATACTAAAAACAAGTATATAAGTATGTAGAAGTCGAGTACAAACCTTGCAGCTAAATCCCGGTGTATCAAAGAGAGAGATTCCAGATAATTCATTCCAGATGCAATTTGGCTAGCTGCACTGAGAAGCCAGCTCAAGCTGAAAGAAAAAGAAAATGAGAATCAAAGCCAGGTAGGTAGTCAGTGCAGTAGTGAGAGAAAGCCAACAGGTCATGTATTTTGCTATTGGCTCCATCAATCAAACACGAGGTGGTCTGTTTCTGGTGGTTGGTCAAAGAAAATGGGGTACGAAGTGGACATGGATGGACAGTGGAAGAAGATGGACTTGGTTCCTTTTCCCATTTATTTTACTTGCTTATAGACAATTTCAGTTTTTCGACTATTTTCCACATGGGAAGATAAAACACTTGGCTGACCAAGGCAAGCCAGGGACACATGGAAAGACTAATGTTCCATTTTGTCTTTGGTGAATGAGTGGTTTCTGTGCTGTGTTGGACACGGCACGCGATGTTCTTCTATTTTCTTTTCCCTATTGCTTTCTTCTTCTGCCTGCATATTATTCTGGACAATATCGATCAATGGCTGGACTATGTGTCCATATGTCCGTTGTAGATAGTAGTTCGATACAAGGATTGGATTAGAACTAGTGGTTAAGGATAGAATGCTGAAAATGAAAGAGACACAGCGGGAGAAAGCTGTCAAATCTGTAGTTGGTGGGGTTTCGTATGTTTTATTGTGTTAAGGTGTGTTATATGAGGAATAAATTGGACCACTCTTCCAAGACAATAGAAAAGATGGATGCAATTCAATCATAATGAAATGATGGCTACCGCTTGCTACAACTAAATATATAACCACGACGTACCTTGGGGTATTTGAAAGTCTTGAGAGGAATGAGCATAAATCTCCACACTCTGGAGCGATGTAAAGGGCCAACAACGGCTTTTTCATCTCACTACAGAGAGCCACCGTCTCTAAAATGTGTTCATGGTCCAACAAACTCAGTAGTCGGATTTCACGCTAGATTCTGGAACCAAATGAAACAATTATGAAGGACGAGTCTTTTTTCTTTGTACTCGTATTTTTACAACACAACTTCACCGTTCGTCAGTGAACTTTTTCTACGCTGAGCGTGGGGTGGGGGAGTATTATACATACAGTTCTTGCACACGCACGCACCCTCTCTCATCTCATCATCAAATTGGGGTTATTACAATTTCTGTGCATTTGTAATTCGAGAAAAATGAACTAGTCAATTAAGAGGGGGACAATAATTTATTTTAGCAGCGAGACAAGGGCAAGGTAAGCGACAACTATGTGAATTGTAAATAGAGAGAAGTAGAGGAAAAGGGGGAGAAAAGTAATGAGAAGAGTCGAACACGACCAGAAAGAAAAAGATAAGGAAAGATCTTTTAAATGTGTGGATCTACCATTGGTTAGAAAAAAACGAAAATTGTTGAGGTTTGTCAGAGTTGGTTGGTGATTCACTACCGACAGATACCCACATCTGTACCAAGTTACCGTGAGTGGGGGACATGATATGATATGAGGGAAGGGACGACAATGGACAATTCCCCTGTGACATTTGACACATAATAGCGACCAACCTTAATGGTTTTACCAAGCAGTCGACAATTACGGTACAGAGTTCCTTCCTTGCAGGAAATTTCTCCTTCAAAATCGTAGAGATGAACCTAGGAGAAAGAAGGAAGACGAGAACATTAGATTGAAACCTTACTCACTTTACTTTCACTTACACCATAATCAAATGAGGGTGATAAAATGGAGTTTCTGTAACTTTGTTACATAATTCCAAGATTCCGTCACTAAATCGTAGTCTGGTAATATATGGTTGCATTTCGCTCATATTACTCAAGGTTTGATGATTTCAGTTAAAGGATTCATTGCAATCACGTTCTCATATATTATATAATAATTGTGCCACTAAACGGCATTTCCATCCTGCTTCATTCCACCCTATTTTGAATTTTGTAATGTTATTATTATGCTCTGTAAGAGTGCATAGGTAACTGTTTCCGGAACAAACCTCAATGAATACTGATATAAGACATTAGTTGAATAGTAGGAAATTTAAAGTCGATGCAGTTCAAATCTGTCTCAGAATGAAGGGAAACAGTTTTTCCCTGTTTATTTGGCAGTTCAGTTGGGGGAATAAGTGTGAATTAGGAAGTAAGGTCTACTGATGGCAGGGGAAAGTCGACTATCTGGACATTCAAGTCTAATAAAGTGGACTGCCTGCCGGACTACTCTCGGTCTCGCCGTGAGGATAAATTGATTTAGGACGGATGGACACAATCATTTATTTCCGTTTGCTCAGTTCAAGTTCCATTGTTCAACCAGCTTGGGTTGGATTGGTCGTGTAAGTTTGCTTGCTTGCTTGCTTACCTGTCCGTGAAAACAGGAACCGAGGTTTTCAATCAATCTTAATTGGCGTAACGACACCTCAGAGACTAATCCACGGTGGTTCCGATAAGATCGTCCTCCTGAACTTAAATTCCACACGGAGCTGGCAGTTTTTATCTGTAAAGCAGGAAATGGACATGAGTTAAAAGGGTTGGGGTGGAACCATGCAATGCTGTCCCAACAATCTTAATTGGCGTAACGACACCTCAGAGACTAATCCACGGTGATTCCGATAAGATCGTCCTCCTGAACTTAAATTCCACACGGAGCTGGCAGTTTTTATCTGTAAAGCAGGAAATGGACATGAGTTAAAAGGGTTGGGGTGGAACCATGCAATGCTATCCCAATCAATTTAATGCATTGTGATTACTCATAGTCAAGTTGGAATTTCAACTTTAGTTTATTCCTCCGTACATTTGTTTCAAAAGGAATACTAGAAATGCATTTCCACGTAGTGTACCCACACACCCACACCCACATACGAATGAGCTAAGTTGCAGTTCATGCATGCAAATCCCTTTCTTTTGGAGGTTTTCCAACAAAGCTCAGTCAGTCAAGTTGATAAAACCTCTTTACTTTTCTCCAACTTTAAAATATTTGCAGAAACTAGTTTCTGTTTTTTCACCACCATTCTTGACATTCATCTCCACTTCAACTTTCACTCAACATTGTTATCATGTCGTGCAAGACCTCGACTTTTATTATCGTCTCATCCACACTTTTCCTTGGCTTTTTCTGCACAGATACAATTCAAGATGGTAAAACAAGACAAAAGTAAAACTAACTAAACAGAAACTTTCATTCTATTGTAATGTAACTTGTCCGCTCGTCTCGCATTACGATTCTCGTTCCAGTACTTGTGCTCTACTCCTGTCACTTGGTTGTGAATATTCAAGTCATGCAGACAAGCTGACTGTCTAGGATTTTAAAGTTTTGGTAGGCTAGAAAATATAGAGTCAAATAAACGAAAGTGAAACTTTTGTCTTTGCATTTTAGCAACTAAAACATTTGTCAGTCAACTCAACTCACTCATTTCAAATGTCAAAGAGATAGGGAAACCGGAGACAAGTAGTCAGGAGAAAAAACGAAAATTCGCATTTTTGATAAAAACGACTACAGTGTGACTGTTTTCATTATTTAAGTGACTATGTTAACTCCTTCAGGTTTAACTTGTATATTCTTTTCGTATACTTTTTTCAGCCACTGTAGTTAAATTACATACAAATCATAAATTAGACACAGACTACTTTTGTTGACTGCTTTTTTCGTGCTAAAAATATTTTTAATGCAAAACAATGAACCGAGATTCTGCTTGAAAAAGTCAAGTCACTCTCTCCAGTTGTGACTTTTTAAAACATCAAACAACTCTAAGATCCTGTTGTATTAAGGATTAACTCAATAACATACAAATGGACTTTACCTTTTTATTTCGGCTTTTCGTTGAGCTGGTGATTGTAAGCGTGCTTGCCTCATGGTAAATGTTTTCATTTTCAACGCTACCAACGTCCCCGTAATCAGCATTTTCATCTAAAGCTGCTAATTGAATTGGTCCTTAAGGTCACTTGATGGTTTTGACCAGCAGAGCCATTCTTGGAACAGTTGTCGACCCCGGTTTTGTCTGCCAGTCTTTTGGTCGATCCATAATTGTTGAACTGCGTACCTGAAAATTACATAATACAATCCATCTTTATACACAGTTAATCCGAGAAACGAGAATGTTATGATTGCTTTAATTTAGTGTAAAACGAAACTCAAGAAAGCGTACATGTACTCTAAGAAGTAAAACTTGGGGAAATGTTCGTATTACCAGTCTATGAATGCTTATTTGTTTGGAAAATAGCAACAGTGTATAGTCTGCTAGTAAACCTCACGGTACAAGAACAAGGCATTTGAAGCCGTAGTATGGGCGTTATCTCCTAACCTGACTGACTTACTGACTTCGTAGAATAGTAGAAAGAAAAATTACGATGGAAGAATGAACATTCTGGACAAGCATTAGTGTCAAGCTTAGAAAGTCATTCCATTCATTTCATGATCCGCTCTTGGTTTCGAGTCTCGACCCTGAGTAAGGTCAAATTGCTGTGTCTTCCATTACAATCCAATCTTCCAACCCTGCCAGTCAACCCATCTACTTATTTGGTATTGAAAAACAGAACTGTCCCTCGCAAATCGCATTTTTTTAGATAAAAAACAACGAGAATCCCATCTGATCAATTATTTTTGGTACAGATAAATTTCCTGAATGTACCTACATAGCACCATAAACCTTCCAATTTATTTATTGTCCAACGATCAGAATGAGTGATTGATTGTCTTAAGAGGAAATACAACAATAAATATTTCCGTGGGTGGGTGAGGAGCAATTCGTTAGTACATTTATGTATTGCATCAGGTGCCTTTGAGTTGGGGCAAAAAATAAGTCACTTTTCTTCCGCTGTACGTGAACATCTCCGTTGTTCGTATATTAGATTACATTGCACAGAATGAATGATGAATATATCAAATCATATTGTAAATTTTATGTAATAAAGCAACCAAGAGAAAGCACATGACGGATATAAAAATGTCCATTTTCATTTTCTCCATCATAAAGATACGCACATTGTTCATCTCAGTCTCAACCAAATGAGACAGACCCTTTGCCACTACCCGTGGCTTTCTTCTGACGGGTGGGCTGGCTGAGGTGCGTACCCAATTTGGTGTTTTGACTTGATGGACAACGTGTTGAATTTTTTTAACCAATGAATCTCACTAGACTACAAAAAAAGCCATCTGGGGTGAACATTTGTCTTGTATATTACACAGATAGATTTGAAGGCAAGAACTCTATCTCACCGAAATGTCATGAATCTTACAATATTTCCCTGATATACGTAGCTAAGAATATGTTGCATGATAAATTGCGTTTTGCTATGAAGAACAAAATTTGGTGTTGAGAATTCAGTTAGTCAGGCCAACGAGCGTGCATTTCCTAGTTTTTTTTTGGCATGAATACTCCGTGGTGTGTTTGACACTCTTTTACACGAAGGAGGAAGCGTAAGAGGTGGATACAGCTACAATTTTCAGAAAAACGGGATAAGATAGTTTCCGACTCTTACGTGCAATTTCAAAAGAGGTTGCTCAGTACTTGCCTTGTCAGAGAGTGAGAGAATTGGAGGAACAGCTCAGTAAAAGCATTTTACTCCCTTGTCTAAATCCATCAAAATGATTTCTTCACTCACTGGTTTGGGAGGAGAAGAATTTAAATAAAAATGAATTATGGACTCTGATTTCTCTCTCATTTAATCTTTAATTTATCGCCTCCCATTTCGCCTTCTCATTCTTCCGACCAACTTTACCCTATCGTTACGTTAAAGTAACACAGGAGCCATCAGCCACAGGACCAGACAATCGATATACTAGCCCTGCCCAACCGTTTACGAAAAATTTGCCTTTTAGAGAAATCTTTTTCATCTTCAGCTCATCCTGTTCACCTGAATGCGTCGCCCTTTCTCAGATTCTCGGTATCGCTTCCCATTTGTGCAAAAATGTTACGAGGAAAGTAAAGAGAAAGCTGAGTGGGCGATGTAGTCAAAGCATGGCTGTAAAGAAAGCTTGATCAAGCATTAATATAATTGGTACAAAAATACCCTGAAAAAATCTTACTTGCCCAGATTCTTGTCCTGGCTCAGGCTTTAATTATGAAGGAATTATTTAAACCTAAGCTAAATCAAAAGCTCATGCTTTTACAGCAAACTGTCTCTACACAGCTTTAAATGGAAAGAGAATATACTTCCACCACATTTGAGTCTGGCAACCGGTAGCAGTGGCAGGTTATATACTTCTTTTCAGGAAACCATGCTCAAAGATTTTGACCAGGTGCTACTAACGACCTCGCCCGTACAGAATAATGCAATATTTCCCTCCTGCTACAAAAGAATAATCTTCCTTCCTTTTCTACTCTCAACAGCAAAGCACAAAGTTTGGGGCTGGTGAGTGCTCCCGACTTTCCCATCATTTATTTTTACACCGACACCACCAACAATATTACTACTACTTGTTTTAATAATACCTTTTCGTTTCTCTACTGAGTTGCCTCCATGTCCAGACTGGTATAAGTTATGGCTATGGTGCAACTCAACAAATTCCACCAACTTCCTATTTTTCATTTTGACCAGTTCCCTAAATATTTTACAACTACCTATTTAGTTCGGTGCTTAATGTAATTAATACAAAGTAGTGGGTGACCATGATTAAAGGGATAAGAATCAAAGGTTTGGTAACTGGTTTATTGAAGAAGGGTTTAGAATCAGCGACTAATTATTTTCTCTGTTAAATTTTTGCAACAATATATCTTTCCCTTGAGCCAGCTCCCGTGGAAAATCGCAAGCTCATTTTCTTTCTACAATTTTCATTTCACCAGTCTCTCACTCAGTTTCAGTTTATTTTCATATGCCAAAAGTCTGTCGTGGTGGTTTTGCTCTGCACAGTATTTTCCTATCTACCAAATTCATGACAGGCTAGACTGGGGATTTAGTGAAGATGGGTCACACACTTCATCAAGTGCATCTCTATGCAGATCACAGAATTCTACTCCTCCTATTTGTAAGAACGGAGAAAGTAAGACGAGATGAGGAAGGATGAAGAAGGAGGCGAGTGTGGTGTGAGAAAGTGTGGCAGTAGAAGAACCAACATATAATAATTCTGACGACATCAAATGACACGCTGTCTCGTAAATTTCTCCCCAGTGATAAAATGGGGACCAACCCTCTAATCTGTTTTCCACACTTACAATATATTAGTTTCTCTCCATTTCCCTTTCTCGCCTAAACACAAATCCTTCTCAACTCTCTCTTCCCCTAGTCCAGTCTTATTACAGGCTTTGTACGCTCCTTTTTTCATAGCTGCTGTTGATAAGAAAAATGTCTCCACCTTTCTTTCTATTCTTTATCCTTCTTTTTCACCACAATAGAAAATGGTAGAATGAATACTATTTAGTTGGATGGACGAATACCACAAACACCACTCACAATAGACCTCCAATGTCCAAGCAAAGTAAGTAGCAGGAGTATCGGACGGAGGAATAACTTTTGTTGCCAATGCCCCGTGAGTCCCATGTCTCTCTATTGACATAGCTTGCATTTGTCTGCATTGGTTGGACTTTTCTACTGGTGAGTGTGTAATAAACCCACTCTGTGTCCATTTCTTATACTCACCCACCAAACTAATATGTGCATCATTTTTTTCCCCACAGAATAAAAAAGTAAAAGTAGTCCGTTTGAGAATGAGTGCATGAGGGCGAAAGAAAAAGAAAACGGTGGAGTAAATCCCAGCAGGTGAGCACTCTGATCACATGGGCTCCTCAGCCAAAATATTGTCTTGTCTCCCTCAGCCTAAAGACAAACATTATCCTGGGACGACGACGGCTCAGTTCTAGCTTCGTATTGGAGCAACTTTCACCACTATTTTACTATGTGCATGTGTGTAGCACTCGTATGCCTCTACTCATAAAAGAAGTAATGGTGACAATGTGCTTATTTTTCCTGACCAACTTTCTCCAGACAACTTTTGAGATTAACGAGTATTAAACCCTGTCACTCTCTGGGACGTTCACCCTTTATTTAAAACAAGGCACTTTTCCTAGTTATCCGTAACTTGTTATCAAAAAAACCTTAGCTTAGACCAACTCCTTCTATGTAGAGGGAGTCAACTCAGGGCTTATAACAAACAGAATATAACTTAAGAAGCTTGAAAAGTTGGTTCGAATTCAGCCTATTTTATTTCCACCCTCCCACCAACAATGAAAAAGACGAAGGTTTATTTCTCTGTTTTGCTCAATGCTCACTCACTTCTGGTTTAGCTGGGTTTGGCCAAGTTGACTTGACTTTGCTGACTTGTGAGTTTTGAGCTGAATTGGGCATGCATGAGAAGACTTTGAGAAGAAACAAAGAGAGAAATCTGATTAGCTTATACTTTCTTGGTTTTACTTTTACTTTGCATATTTCAAGTAAAGCAGCCAGACTAAGGAACGGAAGAGAGAAAATTGAGAAGGGAGAAGGAGAAAGAATAAGAAAGTCGATGGGACGAGTTTTGTTTGTTCTTGTGCCAAAGAGGGAAAGAATGAAAGGAAGAAATTGAACGGATTTGCTACTCTACAACTTCCTCTTTTCATCATCTCCCTTTCAACCTAACTACACTTTCCCATACTAAATTCAAATCTGGTCAGAGAGTAATATGCGTAATTTCTTACTCCACTGTCGTCTGGATTTTTGATGGATGGTTGTTGTAAACAAATATTTATGATTTTTTTCCAAATACCTAAATAGTTTATGTAGCATTGCTCAATTGTTTTAAAGATTTACGCATTATTTGTATTTTCACTCGAATCAGATTTACTGACAAACTCTATTTACAGGCCGACGCTATGTCCTGGAAAACACAATATAAAAATGTTCCAAGTCCACAATAAAAGCGAGTAAAGTAATGCATGTGTTTGCGTCAAAGGGTATCCATAATGTAAATTGGCTTCGTCTGTCTCATGACACTACTCTTTACTTTTTTTGTTCCCTTCCTACTCAACTGAATCTTCAACTCCGAAACCTCCTTTGACATGACTTTGTTCCACTTCCTTGAACTCACTCTACAGCTGCCTTCATGTCACACACATTGAAATATAAGTACACCCCCTCGCTTGGCATGGGAGTACACGCAATACGAGTAATTGAAGAATTTGTATTTCCGTGTTCAAAGTAAATTCAAAAAAAGATTTCCGCGTTTCATTTCATCGCATTTTGAAAGTTATATCCCGAGACGACGAGTCAAGTCGAAGTTTTAAAGTCAAAGTCAACCCAGGATTGACGTTTCCGACTTTGAGGCAGTTACTTTACTGTTGCTGAGCCTGAATCCTAGTGATTCTACAGTACTCTGCATGCAACTCACTGCAAAGACGGAAGTTTTGGAAACTGCAGCAAAATACGGAAATACAGTTCTCTAGTTTTGTCAACTCAGTAGAAAGTGCTACGTGGCACACGTTCAAAGCAGGACGACCTCCAAAATTGAGTGAAGGGGGAATATAAAGCAAAAAGTCAAAAGTAAAATGGTAGAAAAAGCATAAGAATAAGTGAAGGATAAGAGTTGCGTTACATTAACATTACATACCTTGTAGCTGGTGCAATCCATTAGAGTGCTTAGTGGACACAGTTCCATTTGTGTATGGGGGCGGATTATGGGCTTTGAAGTCACCGTTCACCACGACATTGCCTCCACCTCCATTACCCAAAGGTGTAAGGGTTAAGAGCAAATCCTATTCCCAGAGCATAAAGTCAAAATTTCAGTATTCATAAAGTATATAATGCATCCATTTGCCACTTTCTTTGTCCATTCCATCCATCTATCCATCCATTTTTTCAACACCATAAGTAACGCACAAAACATTACCAAAACTTCATCGTTTATGAGTCTCTTTCTAGAATATCGAGCAGCTTGCTCCTTTAGAGGACAGGGTTTAAAAATAAAAACATTTTTTTGATCATACGACCGTCATATAAACCTTTGAAAAATGTCGTTTCCCTGCAAAATCCAGCATTCTTATTGTAATAGTTTGCTCCATATTTATAAAATAAATATACTGAATCACGGTGAAAGTTTTAAGTAAACTGGATCCATTTTCTGAAAAGCTTCATCATTTTTCAAATTTCAACCCGCACTTTCCTTTCCCTGTCATACATTACTCAATACCTTGAAGCTCAGACCACAGAAACACGAGAGGAGATCGAGGACAATACATTACGTTCAATAACACAAACAGGAGAAGTATTGTGCCCACTGCATTAATAAATCCCTTTGGAGTTTGGACACAACACAATACAAACCACGCAACAAAATGGAGAGTTTCTGTAGCATACCACATTTATTTATGCGAGTGAATGAATGAGTGCGACAGACTCGGTCGCACCGCGGTTCTTGTATCAATCTAGAATACGAAATGAGACTGAAAGAAAAAAGAATGGGTAGAAAATGGAAAGCGTGAAATCGACAAATCTAATGGAGAGGCAGGCTCAGTCACTCTGCACTACAAAAATTTATACCAACGCAATTTCTATATGTACTTTCTGCAAAAAGGTCAACGAGGGAGCAGGAGTACGCGTGAAAAATTGGGAAATCGCATGAATCCATTTGCAGGCAAAACATGAAACAAACAAAACAACACTCATAAGTTAGGAATTTGTTGGGAATCAACAGATAAATTTCTAGCTTTCTCTTTTCGCTAGAAATGAAGGGAGGCCGAACTGGATTAATGATCAACATACCCGACTCATAAATGGTAGACGTAATAAAATATAGAGTTGTAGCAAAACGAGATTCGTTTATATCGTCTCCCATTTAATACATTTTGAAATTTCAGCATTTACGCCCATGCACTCACCACTTTGTGACAAAATTTCCTAAGGTACAAATGGTTTTCTACTACTACCCCATACGTCATCAAGTTACTTTATTGTGCTGAACATCGTAAATGAGGACATAACTCCAGTGTAGTTACCCAACAGATAGATGGATGTAGAACAGCTTAAATTTGAACAATTCAATAAAACCCTGTACCTTAACTCCTTCAGTGGTGGGGTTGGTCTGTGTGACAATGTGTGTTGGGACGGAGGACCAATTTCTTCTCCAGGGGAAAGGTAAGGGAAAGGCACCTCCACGCCCACCACCACTGCCTCGTTGAAAGGGGAAAGCAGAAGAAATGTTGCGTCCATTTCTTCTCATCCAGAGTAAAATACCAATGACAACACTGACGAGAAGGATGAGTCCGGTTATGATGCCTACCACCGTTTCCACCATTGACGAGTCCAAGTCTCCTGTCACACATAAAAACAACACATTTTGTAGTAGTACCACTATAAAGTTTCCTCTCCCTGCTAAGTTCCCAACCAAACCCCATTGCATTACATTAGTAATATTAGAATTCGTCTCGTCTGATCAAAGTAAGAATATGTATATTCCATTCCGTGTTTGCATCAAACAACATACCCGGGATTGAAACTCCTAATAATATTTCGATTTACGTTCCCCCATTCATTTCCTTGTACACATTTTACTCGTCTTCCTATTTATTCCAGCATTCGTCCCACTCCGAGTTGTTTCCATTCATATTCCCAATGCTCTTCTATTTATGTGAGGAATCGAGCGAATGGATGTAAAAATAAAAGCTTTCGTTTCTCATCATAAATGATTAATACGGTGAGGAGTATAAGAATAGAAACACTACTGAACATAGATACGCATTATGCAACAAAATGAATGCATCATTTCCACTTTCTCTTGTATTTTACCAAACATGATCCACTAACTGAGTATGCCATCAGCTCCCCCAACCATAATGTAACCACCCTTCTTGTCCATTTAACATTCTTAGAAGTGGAGTTATAGGGAAATCGTGCTTTGTCATATAGATCTACAACTCGGTAAGCACTTATTGCGCTTCGGTGAAAATTGATAATGAGAAAATAGAGCTGTTGCCTCATTAGGTGTTTTCCGTACTTGGAGCTAGACCACATGAACTCAGCCGTCACTTAGATTCATTGAAATAGGAAACACACGAGTCTTAATCAGCTTAAAATGTGATCCACTTTATGTGGAACAATTTAATTCAGTATTGTCAGCGAGTCTTGTATGGTGTGCTTACAAAGCTGTGGCTTGAAAATGACTTCTCATATGCATACTCAGACTGACGTTTATTGCCTTGTTTATTTGCAATCACTACAAATATGCAGAAACCAATAAAACGAGTTCTCTTTTTGACGGTTTTCTGCTACCATCCACTCTTCTACACAATTCTGCTACAATAACGAAGGATGGTATGCAAAATGCAACTGGTGTGGGTTGTAAAGTTGAAATTTCAGGAATCAGTATTATGATCAGAGTAAATAAAAGTTAGTAATACATATAACTGTAGGACTGTATCTTAAGAAGTTTTTCGGTGACGCTATTTGCGTGATTGGTGAAAATTCTATATATATGCGAAATCAGCTAAACTACACACAAAGTGATATTTATAGGTTTACTGCCGAATCTCTTATATTAGATGATTGGTAAGCTATGAAACTCGGCCTGGAACACAGTTAGGAAAATACAGTGTACTGTAAATAGCAAACACATATCTAGTTCACAAAACTTGCTTTCTCCTCCTGTAGTAGCCTTACCTATTTCCAAGGACGATTGAGTGTCGGAGAAATCCAGTTGTGCATCTGGTCCCAATTCCTGGGTGTAGTTCCCCTCGTAAATCTCTGTACATAAAAAAAGGAGATTCAATAAAGTATTTCGTAAACCCATTCCATTTGGAATGTGCATGGAACTATTGAGGTAAGCTGTACTGTATGTGTGCAATATATGCATGTGGATTGTATTTTGTATTATGTTGAACTGGAACCATTTCTCTTTTGACTCTTTTGTACCATTAACATGTAAGTGGTTGGTATGCATCAATTTGATGTAATGTAAAGCAAAGCACAGCGGAGTCTAAGGAAGTACTCGCAAGACTTCCACCAACCACTCAATACAATGCAGCAGGGGGTTGAATAATATCTATCACAATACAATGGGGGCATTCCAGCACTATTTCATCCGTCAATTTCACTTTGCATACCTTTCCTTCCTTACCAACCAATCGTGTCAGACATGCACGCTGTTCTCTACCTGGTCCTCAGTCACTCGGCTTTCAAAAAAATTTCTGATGTCACAGGGATTCCGTCTCTTGCCAAAAAATTTTCAAGACACGGAAGTCTTAGTTTGGTCTATAGTTGGTTGTGAGCAGGTAGCGACAACAATTTGCGACAAGAGAAGTTGACAAGTATTTCACAAAACTTGCAATGTACCAAGCGTACGTAAAACCCATTTGCATTCAATTGCAAAAACATTGATTGTGTATGCATTTTCAGACGTTTAATACGTGTTCAGCTCAAAGGAAAAAAATATTTATCGTCTGGCTTTTTACCATTTTGCTTCGAATAATCTGTGTTGGAAGAGAAGTTAATAAGATTACGATGTTTAATTTGTTGAGATACTCTTCCAGAGACGGATATGCATACCTTCAATTCACTACGAAACACGTCGACGACATGCATCATCCTTAGTTAAACAAGTCTCCCGACGGCAGTAACCGAAAACAATTCCAACTCCAACGACGGATGGGTGAATGAGCAAGATGTAATGTCATTCTATTGTAATGAGACCTAAGTTGAGTTGTAAACCAATAAAGCGGAAAAGTAGCAAAGAGACAGACTATGAAGACACACGGACCAAAAACAAAGTCAAGTCAGCTGCATGACTGACTGACACCAGTCCATTGAGACGAAGGAGTGCAAAGAAATTGAGGTAGAAAGCCTTCAGAAAAGAAAGAGTTGTCTGCAAAGGAAAATCAACGCAAGTCCGTCAGAATGGATAGGAACGGTGAAAGTAGTGAAAGCACCCATCCCGAGAAATTGCCTTGTCTGAATACTCGTTTTGGTCGGAAATAGCAACAGTGTTATTTCATGGAGCCAGAATTGAATGAAAAGATGAGACAGGAAGACTGAATGTTTATCTAACCAAGTAATCTACTTAACCACTTAGCACACAAAACATCCACCGCAACCTACCCAACCTACCAATCACCAAATAACCTAACCGACCAACCAACCACTTATCCATGTCATATCAGATAAAGTGTCGTTGTGCACCGCATTATATGATTACTGTATTATGGAAATTCTACATCAACCAAATCAACCGAGGAAAACAACCGCCCTATCCATTTCACTTGCTTACTTTCCTCTCCATGTAATAACGTTTAGGTAATCTTCTTGCACAACCCTAAAGAGAGACATTGATAGGGGTGAGACTTATTGGGGAAGGAAATTGATATTGGCTTTCCCTTCTTCTCGCACACTGTTTTCTATCCAAGTTTTGCAGGGGACCAGTTCTACTTCATAAGCTCGATCCCTTGAACATTTAACCAACATTACCAACAAGACTTCAGTATATGCCAGTATTACATATTTCACTTCTGTAAGGACGTGCGGAGAACACCCTATTCTTACACGATTCATACCACATAGATCCCACAGATAAGGCTCATCCGATCTCCATTTAATGCATCCAAAACGATCATCAACATAAGGAAACGAGCTGCTGAAGATGGAATATCATCATACAGATACCGAGTTGGGAACAAAATAAGAAAGCTCTTTATATTCAAACCAGCCCATAGATCACAATCCACGTCCTTCACCCAATCCAACCACATTTTGGTTACAGTTGAATTACGCGGAGAAAGACGGCGGCGTATGCATACCGTAGAGTATGATGCAATGGAGCTACGTTCGCAATCCAATGCAATCCAATGCAGAAAATGACGACGGAAGGAAACAGAATGGGGAGTTGAAGTTCCCCTTTCGTTTCGTAATAATGCCAATGCCAATCCGAACGTAATGGAACTTGTAAGAGACGACCACCAAAACGATCATCAACATAAGGAAACGAGCTGCTGAAGATGGAATATCATCATACAGATACCGAGTTGGGAACAAAATAAGAAAGCTCTTTATATTCAACCCAACCCATAGATCACAATCCACGTCCTTCACCCAATCCAACCACATTTTGGTTACAGTTGAACCACGCCGAGAAAGGCTGCGGCGTATGCATACGTAGAGTATGATGCAATGGAGCTACGTTCGCAATCCAATCCAATGCAATCCAATCCAGAAAATGACGACGGAAGGAAACAGAATGGGGAGTTGAAGTTCCCCTTTCGTTTCGTAATAATGCCAATGCCAATCCGAACGTAATGGAACTTGTAAGAGACGACCAAAAAAGAAAAAGCGTACACTGCCCCGTGTAGTACATCGAGTTTACTACCTTTTCCACTTTCTCCTCCCCATCCTCACTTTTTTCATTCTTTCATGAACTGGATGGTGAACTGCAGTTATTATATGGATGGTGAAGTTGGGTATCGTTATTGCATTGCGTTGGGGTGGCTGAGTAATAGATATTTGGTGATAGTGAAATAAAAGAAGGGGAGAAATGTCTGGCTAGTTAGTTTCTTGTATGTTATGCCCTCCCAGCCACTGCTAATATGCCTGTCTTCAACGGTAAAGCAGCTAATGCTAAAAGACTCTCTGGGCCCACATTTGTCTCTCGGAATATTTGAGATGAATTAGGGGATTGACTGTGTGTGGGGTAAATAGAAATAAATTGCTCCGTCCGTCTCCAGAAATACTAAAAGTTCATCGAAAAAAATACAGCACTTTTGTATTTTTATTATATTCTAGTGGTCACCATTCGGTTGGTTGGATATTGAACGTTGTTCACTTCTTTGTTATATTTCTGTCTCCATCCGCTTTTTTACTTGCCTTTTTGTCTTGTCTTGTCCCCTTAACCAAGGAGCAGTCGGCCGTGAAGTACGAAAACTATTTAGTCGAGAAGAAAAGTTAATGCAGAGCAAGAAAGTGTTTTAAATCCGGAAGATCGTGTTTTTAATATAAATAAAGATCCAGTAGTATTAACGTATTGAAATACAAGAGTATACCATAGTAGCTATATAATAGCAGTAGATGGCCAAGAGGAAAGTGATAGCACAAAAACGTAGACGGACTTCTGCTAATAAATGGAGAATACATTCTGTAGAAGACATTCAATTTGAAATTGAGAGGAAAGTATGTCTAGTCATGCAAAGCTGCCCACTCACTCCACGACCCCACCTATAACTTGAGTTTTCTTCCCTGGTTGCACTACTGACAATGGAACAGTAACCAAATTTCTCTCCATGCAACGACAATTTCAGAATTTGTACTCGACTTCAGCATAATGCTTAAGGAGTAAATGGTTTACCTTTGTAAGAGGACAAAAAACTTTTTTAAATTATGGGAAGCAACAGAGTTTCATATTAAAAACATCTGAAACTTTATGGGTTGTAATGCAAAAGAGTTGACTGCTAATTTATAAAAGGACAAAATGCGGCAGTTGGTAAATTTACATTAAATACAGAGAACAAAAGGTATTGAGTTTACTTAGTTTGGATAAGTAGGCGTTGGAGGAATACGACGACAAGGTTTTAGTGGATTATGTACGGAAATGTAATACGATACGAAAAATTACAATTCAAATCCGAAGGATTTCTCAAAAAGTAAAACTTTTCCACTTTAAAGTCTGCAATTCGAATTTTTAATTTCCTTCCAACAAATCCGCCAGCATTTGTGATTTATTGTAATTTTCGATAGTAAATGGGTTTTTTGCTGAGGAAACTTTCAAATAAGTACGTATCCTTTATTTCACAGCAGAACCAAATTCACATAAATATGTAGAAGGAACCGGGATGAGTGGCGGACATGTTCTTAAAATACGCCAAGACCTAAGGCTATTTCCCATCGTTCCTGTTTCTTGATCATGCTTACTCTACTTTTATATTTTAAGGAAATCCTCGCTTTCTAAAATATATCCGTGAAGGTAGCAAATAACAAAAGAAATTGAGCCTCGTCCTATTCCATTTCAATCTCAATATATTCATCCCCAACTACTGTTTAAAGCACGCCCCTTTATGTAACTATTCGCTCACTCGTATGATTGTAACTGCTCATAATCATTAGTCGACCGTGCATAAGAGATTGTGTAAAATAGCCAAAGAACCTGGTTTCATCCACTGAGCAGAAAAACTGAACTGACTCTGT
>JAAXNX010000980.1:0-21132 GCA_036491905.1 Folsomia manolachei
GTGCGTTGGCGAATGTAATGAATGGCTCATAATTTTAAGTTGGATTTTTCTATAAATACTTTTGTTTGTTAGAGGTGACATCACTGGAATATTCTGTGGTATTTTGTGATTACAGGGCAAATACTGTAAATAATTTACGTCGATTTCTAATCGCTGTATCCAAATTCATTGATTTGATTTATTTATTTTTGCTCCACGTGCATCAAGATGACCGTGTGAAAAACAGGAATTATTCAATCTGCATACACAATCCGGGACAATCTTAGGTGGTGTGGACATTTGCCACAAAGCAAATACAAATTTTTTTTTGTCTCACATTCATAAGAATGGACATAAATGTTCACAAGAGACTTTCTTCTCCTTTAAGTATGCATCTATCTAATCTAGTTAATGCTGAGCATTTAGATTACTTGGAATTACATTACGATTTTTTCGTGACGAAACTTTGGTTTCTCTGCTGTCCAGCCAAGATGAATGAATAGGATGAACACTATTAAAAAGTTATTGACATGACATTGTAATCTTATTAATCCTTTGATTTTATGTATGAAGTTAGAGTGTCGGTTCGTCTCGTTGTGAATGAACCACAGAAATGGAATTTGTCTATGGAATGAACCTAGTTTGTCTCGTTTCAACATCCGAACGAAATTATGACAAACAGCTTTAGATATACATTGCATTTATGTCCTGTTGATCCGAGGTTTGGTCAAATTCTGCAAATGGATAAGTAATTAGACGGTAATGTCATTTGGATTATTTGGAGAATTACTGAAAAGCAATCAGTAGTCATCCTTTCCTTACTCAGTTTGACATACCAGTTACTCATCACCGACTGACTTTAGTGGGAATGTTTTAGAGCTTCAAAATTTTGTAGATCCGCAGACTAAATCATTGACTTAAAATAAGATTCAAGGTTTACTTCACGAAGTCTAAGAATCACTGGTGCAATTTCGCATATGCGCAAATGTCTTTCTCAATTTGCTTAGCTCGTGGCAAAAATTTGCACATAAAATATATTTTCTGTCATCATCAAATTCTTGAGTGATGGCAAATTTTTAATATCAGCTTTGATTTTTTTATCTGATCCGACAAGAGGATGCATGTATATTTCTACTTTACAAGCCAGGTTTGACTGCCTTTGTTTGAATTTAAATGTAGTAAATATTGGCAATTCGTATTCACGTTTAAAATTCATTTTTGTCCCTTACGTCCATATTATGAAACAACGCAAGTTGACTGAGAGGAATGAGGTTGATACCGTAGGACATTTTTGTCCTACCCACCCTCACCCTCACCCTTTACTACCTAAATATAGCTCTTGATTAAAATGCTCCACGCACACGAACCGAGTAAAGAAAGTTGGAAAGTTCTCACGATGAGTGAATTATAGATTTTTAATATTATTCTATCGTGTTGAGTCTATTACCCTCGAGTCCTAGAGCTCCCTTAATACTCTCTTTAAGGTTTAGATGAGTGTGAGAATGAGTTTTTAAAGTTGGGACTTTTTCATTCAACTCCATGTGCGTGTGCCAACCCCACCACAAGAATTCCCATGCATGAAACACTTCGGTAACTCGGGTGTGATGAGCCTGGTCTGATCTGATTCCGTGATAAAAGGTTGCTGTGTCGTTGATGTTTATAAAATTATGCGACAGTGAAGTTGACACGTGCAAAAACCATGAAGTTCTGAGCCAATCTTCTTTTTTAGGCAGTTGAGTTTCATTTTATTTATTGAGTCAACAAGTTCACATGGATAATGAAATTAGATGACATACCAAGGAGTGCCAGCCAGAAGTACTTCTCGTAGTATTTGCAGACTATTATCATTATGATCCTGTGGTTTTCTTTGTCTGTCCACTTAAACTTAAATGTTTGTTAATAATTAATATTACCCATGTCCTGGGTAATACTCGTTGGGCATTATCCTAGCTCCATCGTTAATGAGTGGGATGCCACTCAGCATAATCCGGCTAATGTTGGTGTTAGTTGATACGTGAAAGTTTACCCCCTGTTGGCTTTCTAAATGGAAGGGTTCGAGTTTGACGAAGCTTGGAATGTTTGTACTTAACACACTCCTCTTTATGCTGGTTATGTCAACTTTAACAAGCTTGAATACGGTTCAGGTTAGATTTTATGGCATGAATGACAAGTTTGACTAGGTTTAAAAATACGAATGAATCACATTGTTTAGAGTTGCTTAAAAACTGTCTTTTGCAAACTTCCACCAGACCAGAACAAGTCAAACAGCCATTGTTTGTGTAAATTGTTCACCTCATCGAATTAACGTGCCTGTTCATTTGCGTGCTGTCGTGGTCTGGAAGGTGGGTGACATGGCATGTGGTTGAGGTTGAGTTAACGTGACATTTGTTGGCGTTTTGCATTAGTGGATGAGTGTAGATATTACCATTCCATTGGACAATTTTACGGAGCATGAATGATGTAGTAACAAAATGCGCAACAATGTTGAGGTGGGGTGGATGATGAGTTAAAGTGTTCAGCTATCATGGTTCACTTGACCCGTGTCAAATAAGAGCAGTTCCAGTTAAGACAATATTGCGTTTTACGCTCAAATATTGCCTAATTATTTTTGAAGGGTCGCCACAAATTATGTTTTTTAATCGTGCAAGTATTTTAGAGGGGAACTTTTTTTGCTGAGGGATCAATTGAATGCATGGATTCATCAACATTCACTCAGAGGCGATCACGATTCACATACATTAAGGACTTGCACAGAAGTGTGGGAAAGTTGAAGAGACATTAAATTAAGTTAAGGGTTGAATGCCAATGTAAACCCAGTTTGTATTGGTCCTGAGTCCTGGCCCAGGTTTTTTGTTCCGATCCCTTTTTATGAGCTGACTGACTGACTGATTAAGATTATTTGTACTAGAGTGGGATGGATCTGTTGGTGGGCTGACTGAGCCAGTTAGCTTAAAGACGTCTCATTCCAAGTCTTAAATCAAGAAAAGGAATAGTATGAAGCTCACGAATGCTTATCATCATCTTGGTGTTATGCCCTTAACTTGTAGATGTTTAAAATGTAGGCTGAGACGATGTATGTGAGGTCCCGTTCCATTCATCATTGGCGTACCTGGAATACAAATTGAAAAGATTTTTTGAGCCCATGCATTGAACAGATCCACAATGAGTCTCGGTTTTGAAATGTTAATGTTCAACTGCGCTTTCAAATGACAATTGTAATTCGGATTTGATTTGATTAAACCTTATTATGTCTGACTTATTGAGGCGCATTGTCTTTCAGGGACATTACACTATGCCATGTTACCGCAGCTGGATTTTGGTGATGAGATGAGTTAAACTGAATGACGTAAACAGACCATTTCATTCATAAAACTGATATAGTGTGGCAGGTCGGCCTGGTTAGATTGCATAAAGATTTGCACTGTGGTATTAAATACATCCATTTGCGAATATTTACACTGTAATTCAATCGGTACAAATACATCACACTGAAGCAAATCAGCCAATCACCCACCCATGTATTCTGTCTAAAAATGCATACGCAATGTGCAGCATGTATTTTTCATTCATTTATTACCAACCACCGATTGTGAACTTGCTCATCTATTTGTAGAGTCAACCGATGTGGTGACGTGTTTTTCGGCTCGTACCTAAGTAGAAGCAAAATAAAACTAAACTTTTTCTATAGTTTACTAAAGCAGTTTATCACGCATATCCCATTATTGCAAATTTTTTTCCGTCTAGCCTGCTTCGGGTTCAATATTCTGCAACTGACTGCAATTTGATTTCTTGCCATGAAATGATCTGCAACAGGTGTTTAACGCATTGTTGGGAGAGATTTTAACAAAATACTTGCTCTCCCAACAGAAGGGGACAGTTCCAGTTTTTAGCTTACATTTAAGTAAAATATTAAATGGAGAAGGAGATGAACAACAGATTAAATCTGGCCATACTCTACCATTTACTTTGTTGCTTAAGGTTTGACCTGAGTTCAGAAGATGTTTAATAAGTATTCACTCAACTCTGCCGATAAAGTGAGTAGTAGTTTCGGCAAAAAAAAAATTGACAAACTTCTCTGGCACGAGCACATTTACTTCATTGGATTTTCATTGGCAATCCATCCAACCTGTTGGTTTATTTGAACCGAATAATTTATTATCTGAATCTTCTTGCGTGAAAAAAAAAGTACGTTGATAGCTGAAGCATCATTCTTTTATGTAACAACGTATTATGATGAGCACAGTACAATTCCTTTTGCTGACTGGTTTTTTTTAATTTTACTCGTCGGTGGGTTTGAATTGCTCGTTACTTTTTGGGTAGAACTTTGTTCCAGGTAAGACATGCCAAAGAACATATGCTTCAGATGCTGTTGCATGTTTGTTAGTTTTAAAGCCTGAAGGGTTGTGTTAAAATAATTGAGATGATTTTCATCTTTTGACAGGATTTTGCATCATTGGCTTGTCGTGTCTATATTTTCTAAATTGATTGTGATCTGATCTGATCTCGTTGTCTTGTTGACTTTGATTCCTAATAATCTCTGAGGGCGAGGTGAGTGCGAGGTTAACTAATTCGCCCTGGCTTGAATAGTCCTTAACAGATTATAAGTTGCATTCCAGGAGGAGAACAAACACCGTTTTGCATCGAGCTACATAAAACGTATCTTCACATTTTTTTAAAAAAAATGCAGAAACTTGAGGGTGTGTCGGTGGGTGGCACTGTTACTGATTCCGCTTCTGGTGAAAAGTTTTTGATCTTGATCACAACTTGAAGTTGACAGACGGACGGATGTTGCCTGCTTAAAAACATGGTCGTGCTTGGCTTTGTTGGCGACCATCTGTTGCGTGTACCTTTACGTCCATGACTTTTGTTTTCATACGTATAAATTGTAAATGTGATGGCAGAAGTTTTTCTTGACGAATCCAAACCACCCAAATTCATTCAATGCCATGATGTCTTTAAGAATGGATTGTTACTGGCTTGTTATTATTGTTCGGTAGAAGCTCATACATGACTTAAAGTTTGATCTGTTTAATCTCTTCTCTGCAATTTCTGTTTTGTAGACTTTTGTGTGTTTAAGGTTCGAATACGACGTCTCGCAATTTGTGATGGTTAATCGTCTTGTTTTATTTATTTGGTTTTGTTTGCGGTTAGTCCTTGGTTCGGTCGATCAACTGGCTTATGCGGTATAATTGCGTTCATATGTATCGAGTAGTTGGACCCACATATGTTATCGGAAAACTTATTTTAAGTTATCCGAGAAAATGATAGAATTGTTTCCTTGTTGAAGCTCAAATTGGCGACGATTTTTGCTAGCTGTTACGAAATTGAGACTTTATAAAATGTTTTGTTTTTTCTGTTAATTAGTTTGTCTCTTACTCCTGTATCATGGGTGCAGGAATAGACAGGAATAGGTGGTATATTATATTATGTTGTCCATGAAATAACTTTGTATATGAATGCTCTGAACAACAGAATAATTGAATCGGGACAACTTGTTGGTTGGCCATTACGAAAACAATAAAAATGTTGAAAAGCCGATCAAATCAATCAAAATTATCTAACCCACCATCGGCTCTGATGCTTGTCCAAAAGCTTATTACTTACCGCAATGCAATCGTTGAATCTTGGTAATAATGTCTACCCTACTGGTCAAGGTGGTTTATGCGGGTTTTGTAATCACGTTTTTTGTGGTTTTGTTACTACGTGAGAAAATATTTTGCATGCCAAAATCCAGTGATATATGACCAAGTTCATATATCATTTATAGGGGTATGGCCAAGCTTGTTTTTCACTGAGGTAATGATCCTGGAATCCTCGGATTGATAGTATTTGCAAAAAATGATCTCCGTTGATCAATGAAACTTTACCTCTCTAGGATGACATTTACCACTTTTCCAATTGTTCACATTCACATTCATTTTTAAGTGCTTCATTTTTTAACGTACGGGGTTCCTAGTTTCCAACAAAGGCTTCTAATTGCGGCTGGCGTCAAGTAGAACCCAGTCGCTACCTTTCCTTTGTGTAGACCAGTTTGTTAACGACATTGCAAGAGAGGAATGAAGTAAAGCACCAACATACCATCAACTGACAGTGCAGGTATTGCTGGAGATATCATAACGAAAGATCTTGAGAAAAAGCGTTTCGGCAAAAGTACATATATAAACAAACGGTCCTTACCTTTCTTCAACTATCAAACCTCTTTTCCATCCCTTCCTCGGATTGTTGTTACTTTACCGTAGGGCAGGGCACAAATACTTAATTCATTGCATTCATCCGTGCATAAATTCCAAAAATCGTGGTCGGAGTTTGTTGAATCACATCACGCTTTGAAAGATCAAATTTTATCCATATGTGTGACTAGGATAATGTTGGACCCTAGAGAAAGGAGCAGGAACATTATTCAACCCCACAGCTGAAAACTGCATTTGAAGATTTGTTTAGATTTTTTGAATTCAATTGAAGGGAACCTTGTTTGCTAAGGGACAAGGTTTAGGCTAGGCTAGGACTCTGGTTAAAATAGGGACAGGTGTGAATCTACCTACGTAACGGAACGCAACACAATGGGATGCAGTATGGCATGCGATATGAGTTTAGTTTGAGCGCAAGCCAAATCCAAAGCAAGGTCCGAAACGTGCCAGGCTAGTACACCTTCTTCTTGTCGAAAATCGGGGTGAATGTGACCAATGTGAATTTTATTTTATTCATCTGATCTGACAAAGGTGAAAAGATAGAGAGCACAGCAAATGGCAGCTGGCGAGTGGAGAGAGAGGTTAACGTTCAGTTGAGGTGTGCCTTGTCTGTGATGGCATGTGTTTTCTTTTTACTTCTTCCCCTAACTTACTTGCACAATCATAATGCTTTATATTACTGTAATCTGAGGATATTGTGTGTAGATACGAAGCTGGGTTTAAGAAATGAATGCAATGAAATGTAGAATGTAGTCGCATTATTGTTGTCCAATGAGCTGAATGTAAGGTGATTGTTGCACATTTGATCTTGAATTTTGGCCCGTGCGACTCATTAATCTTGTATGACTTTTGTCTATTTTTTCGCAAATGTGGAAATTATGATTGTTTTCAATGTTCGTCAAATGATTGCAAAATTGTTGGTAATCATTATAGCAGACAAATTTAACAAACAAGAGCAAATTCACATTCACCTGGAGAAACCTTGATTCTTGACTCTTGCCTATGCCCGAAATGACAGGCTCGATTAATTGCTGCGATAAATTTAATTGCAACTCTAAATCCGATAGAGAAACAATCCCGGTTCTTTCCAACCCCTGAGTGAAAAGTGAACCGAATTGGCTCAATACAACAATGCCGGCTACAAACTCGTTGGTTGGCTTCATGCCATTGTTCATAATTCTTGCACAGGTATTCTAAATACTCTCACTTTCTGTCCCCCCTCCCTTCCAGTCTAGATATTTTTCCTCCTGTTCCCTATGTTTTTTCGGATTTCTGCTCGACATCTGCATTTTAATTATTGCGTTGACTTTTCACGTCACCAGTCGGTACTGGTTCGTTTGTCGGTCGTTATGATTCCTTACCCTTCAAAAACTCAGGTGGGACTTCATTACCTGATCAATCTCAATTAGTTGTAGAAGCAAATTCAAACTTTACGATTTGTTTTTGGGAATATGCATACATTTTATGGCTGGTTAAATATTGTATTTGTATTGTATTTCGACCTTAGATTGTGATTAAAATGAATACATACTCGTAAATTGTTAGCAGCTCAATTGAGCAAATTGAGTTGTTCTCAATCTCCTTAAATCATACTTATTTTTTACGATCGAAAGAATTTATTATTCTGCTTCATAAATTATACTATTCCTATAGCGTAATATAATATGTTGATCAATCAATTTGAGCTTAATTCTCATCTGCACCATGATAAAAAACGAATTTGTTAGGTACAGATCAGTAATCAGACTAGATCGTCAGAACAGTGTGAGTAATTAGACGACGATCAGAAGAACCTGAAGGGATGGGAGAAGAAGATCTATCGCTGGCCGTCCTTATCTCAAACTTTTTTCTGGTTGGATGAGTTTGATTTGATACGATGAAATTCAGGTTGAATAAGTTGTTTATTAAAACCGGTGAGATAAAGAGATTGTGGATGCCATGCTCTGGAATTTGGCTCATGATAGCTCCAGGATTGTTGTTGATTACTTTTACATACTAAACGGCTTGATTTATTAATTTTGGCAATAATAAAGCGATACACGCGCAATTAGATTTGGAATGCTAAATGCTAAATGAAAGCCCGAGAAAGTAACCAAATGAGGAAAAGATTTTACTTGTATTGTAAATTTTCATAATGAAAAAGAATTTCACACAGGATTATCTCAAACTTACAACTAACTACCGTCTTAAGTAAACACCACCTTTTGCTTAGTCTAACCCTATCTCCAAGAAACGAACCCACTTTAACAATCCTGCAAACAAAAGCATGACATACCATCAAAGGGTTGCTGGGTTGGATGGATGAGGAATTTCTTTGTGTACAGAAGTCTGGGAATGAGAATGACTGTGGATGGATGGATTCTTCCTTCAATATAAGTACCAGATTGAAGGAGGCTGTTTTTAAAATAAGGGACTTCTGCTGTTTACCTTTGTTTTGCCGAGACGGGATGTTGAGACAGAAGAGGCACACATACCTGCTCTGCCCATTCTATTTTGTTGGTATGCAATGCATTTCCATGAACTGAAATTATTTATTTCTCGCACTTCATATTATTATTGTGAGGTCCATTGGAGATTTTACTTTGCTCTGCTTACCTTATCTGTACCGTTTCTCTCTCTATCAGCCCATTCAGGTTAACCCCTACCTCACCGTGAGCTATGCCATACCTTTATGATATTACCATGCCTGCCACGGTCATACCTTGGATACCTTGCCTTATTTAAAGTGGTCGTACTGCTGTTTCACATGATCCATTGTGATCATGGCTCAGGTTTTGCTTAACTAAGCGCGAGAAAAGTAGCGTAACATAGTGTTGAATGTGGCTGTCCTGCCACAAACAATGGCACAACGAGCCTGTAAGGGCTTTCCCTGTATTTCTTTACCTGGTTCAGGTAGGTACATAGTTTAGGTTGAGGGATGTGTTGTATTGCCACCGAAGAGGTAGTGGTACAGATACCGAAGCGGTTGAAAAGTGAGGTCCGGACTGACTGAAACGAGTCTTTGGGTCTTTTTAGCATTACAACAACTGCTGCTCAGTCTGTTTCAGGACTCTGATACGTCAACGTGCTTGTTGGTCGTGGGATCGTTTTTAGTTTGTCATTTTTTTTACTTTAGTTTGTTAGCATTTTTTATACTTACCATCTCAGTTATCATTGCTACCTCAGTTTGTTTTGTTCTCACCCAGTGATTGATAACCTAATATATTTGAGAGAGAAAGAAACCAAATTGAAGGAATACAGTCACGAAAGAGAAAGTAGTTCAAAAATTTAAAAAAGTTCAAAATCGTTATACAATAAAAAATATCAACTGAAAAATTCTGGAAGTAAATACGCTTGACAAGGCCGACCGGACTTCGTTAGTTAGCCATTTTTGGCACATCCCACCTCGTGGTCCTTAACTTCTGGCCACGCTATCACAATATTACCTCAATTCAACGGATTTGTGTTCAAAGTTCAAATATTATAAACAGTGTTCAAATAACCTGCTTATCTTCATGATCTACTAAATCTACGGAAGAAAGGAGTTCCGTGGCTTAATACGCTTCAAATACAAAGTAATTTACCAATCGTGAAAGTTTACTGTAACTTGTACAAAATATTCTCGTGGTGTGTTAGTGTGTTCTTAGATTTTAAGTCTTCTTATTTCTAGAAAATTCCCTGTTTCTAGATTAGTTTTGTTTGCCATGTGTTGAGAACAGAAAGAAGTGCATGAATGGGATCAAGTTGTGGAAATTCCCCTGGATTGAATTAACCATGTCGTCGTAAAATGTGGTTTTCATTCACCTTTGTATCAATTTTTCCATGTAAGAAGTTGTTTTGTTTTTGTCTATTTCCGTATATAGAGTATTGTTACTCTTTAAATGCTGATCAGCATTTAAGCATGAAGATTTTACATATTAACTTTATTTTGTGTATTTGCTTACTCTGCATAGGAATCTGAGAAACTCATTTCATATAAATTTGAATGAATAGAAAATGCTGTTGTACAGTTGAATAGATTAAATATCGGTATTTCTTTCAAATAGTGTCACAAATTTAAAGCTCCGATTTCCGCTACAGTTTGAATAATTTTAATACAAACATTTCTAAAGATTCAAATGGCCTGCTGGTTTAAAGTTAAATCTTTAAATGGAAATTTGCATAGTATGGACTGATTCTTGAAGTAAAGTAGGTTGCCATTGACTGAATGAATATTTAAATATTTATTGGGCTGTGTTGTTTGCCTGATAAGCTACTTTCCGTCAGTTTTCGTCAAATTCTGTGTTAATAGTTTGTAGAAAGGTGCCTCCAAGGCTTTAAAGACTGCTACTTGTTGTGGCGACTCCTGTTATTGTCAGCCCTCCAATTAACTTGTTATAAATGCTTAAAAACATTGCATGCTTATGTGCAAATTTTAACAAAGATCTTTCTGAATGGCTGTTTCTGTTTGGTATTGTGAAAAACGGGAACTTGAGACTTTTTCTTACCCACCTTCGCTTCATTACCAAGAAAGTGGAGATTTCTTAATTTGAATAATAGGTAGAGGAGTCAACAGTATTTTGTGCTTATATAACTGAACTGTCCCTATTTAACATTTTTCCTAACCACCATTGATACCGAAAGATAAAGAATTCGAATGCATACAAGACAACTGATGGATGACGAGGAATGCATACAGTCAAGATTCAGGGAGGCTACACAGCAAGGGAGCTTTCCAATTGACGCCTTTCACTGAAACTAGAAACCTGATGAATTGAATTCACATTCCATTCCACCTTGTAAAGTAAATGCTACCATTCAGTTTTACTGTTTTTCTTGCTCTTGTTAATAAGATTCGAAAATGATACCTTAGACCACCGCAAAAGCAGGGAAAAACGATAGTGTTATTTTACAATGGCCCCTTGCAGTGAGAAGTGAATTCAAGAATTCCTTAAAATCAGTGACTAGCCAGACTCTTTCTCATAAATTAGTAAATGTGTGTGTGTGGACGTTTGGTACGAATTGTATAAAAAAAGCAATATGAGATTGAATTAACTTTTTATAGAACAATGTAAGAACGAAGAAATTCTAATAAACGGGATAGGTTTGCCCGTGTAGGCACTTAAATGAAATGACTCAAAGTTTATGTTTCTCTCATTCTTGTGTTTTGTTACTGTGTCCTTTTCAGTTTTGATCATAAATGTCTCGACCAAAGCAAAGGATACATGCTGCATGGTCCCAGTTTTGCAGGGAACTGCATCAATTTCCGGTAACATAAACCTGGGGTTAAAGTTTTAGTGAATGAACCGTTTCATGCTCTCCTTTTGTCTCGGTCTATCTGAATGGATGGGATGACATTCACGAGATTTATGAAAATGTTCTGGCACCACCCAAAAAGCTGAAATAAACCATGTAACGTTAACCCACCACCCAAACAGAATTATGAAGTAATGCCAGTACTTATACACCATCAATGAAAGTTTGATTCCATTTCCTGTGTTCACTCCAAGTTATGTTCTTCTTCCCCTTGATTTTCCATGAATTTCGTCGGCACTTACTTGTCTTGAGGACTGGCTGCCTAAACTAAACTCAAATAAATTGAAGCAATAAGTTTTTGTTTAATGTTACACTTTTAAAAGGGAGCAACCTGTTGCTTTAAAGTTTTTCGTCTCAAGTAATAAATGACTAGGAAGTTAACTGAGGTCTTCCTGTAAGGCAAGTCTAATACTTAGCCTAACCAAAAACTTACCAGCTTGTGGTCTCTTGTTGAGCATGGATGGATGGAATGGAATGTTGAATTGTTATAAGAAAAAGAAATGTATGAGATGCCTTTGAAGTATAGGGAACGAAACGGTGTAACAAAGAGATTTAGATTGTTCTCTGTTTATTCCTTATTCATCGTTTTCTCTATTCTTTGCCCAGTTACATGAGTCTGACCCTTGGTAAAGTCAAGTCACTAGTTAGACTTTAGACTGACTGCATTGCATCTCATCATCGGCGTCTTTTTCCGATTCAAAACCTTAGACTAGTTACATAAACCCTGGCTTACAGCTCTCACTTAAGCAAGTGTATCAAATCAGATCAAAGTAAAGTAGAGTTGTAATGTTTTTATGTCTTGTTGCCGCATTATACCATACCTAGTGGTATTACCTACCTATTTACCTACCCTGTTAGGGCGGTGCGGTGTGGTAAAATAAAGTAGGTTTCTGTAACTCTGTAAGGGATCAAGATGTCGAGTCTAGTTGTGGTGTGGTAATCTGGAATTTTGGAAGAATTGAATGAAATGAACTCTCTGCACGGTATTGAGCCTTCAAATAAATACCTACGTTACTTTGGATTGGGGTAGGTACCTATAGATTCATGGGGAACATCATTGCCTTGCATGTAAAATGGTCGGACTACTGGAGCCGAGATTTTAGATATGAGAGAAGCGTCTCATTTTTCAGGTTTCAATAATATGCCATATCTACAGCTTTGCCTAGCCATGCCGACCTTTATGAGCTCAGTTTACTTGCAGTTCTCATGAATTTTGTTCACTAGAAGAAGTTTTCGAACTATAACTACAACGGCGTGCCGTAGGTGTCGATGGTCGAGATAGATGATATTCATGAGTAAATGGACAATTATTTATTGGTAGTGGTAAATATGTAGGAGGGAGTTAAATTAAATCTTGGTCCAAGATTCTTGGACCTATAGATCAATAAGTAGATTGAAATTGGTATTGATATTTTAGATACTTTCCTCACAAATGAATGAATATGTAGTTCCTAGTTCCTCTTGTGAGAATATTTAACATTTAATCTAAACCAATGAACTAAGACTAAATAATATGCTCGAGGCCTGTATTTTGTATGGTTTTGGAACCCGACGGATAATCATTTAAATATCCTTATCAACTTAATTAAAGGGTGGTTTCGGGTTTCTTTTCACAGTTTCACCTGAAATGTACAAGATTATTGAACCACGTTGCAGGAACTTCAATCTAATCTTGATCTAGTTTTATACTAAATTTGGTTAGATATTATACAGACGTGTAGTAGAAGAGGAACAAATCGTAAAATCACTATTTTTGACCTAAAGTTATCACACAAAACTAAAATCACCTAATCAAAATCAAATCTTGAACGGTAAACAGTTTTTTTTGGTTAGATATTTCATAATACTCGCTTATTATTGCATTCCTTGCCCTTGCATTGGGACACGCTCAGCAGTCACACAACTGCTACTAAATTCAAATGTGACTGGATGTTCAGCTCGTCCTTGTCACAATCACGGGAACCGACAAGATACAAGTCAAAAAGTATTATTAATTTTTTGAAGCATTGACAAAAAAGTAAGACCTTTCACCAACCTCATTAATTGACTGGCTTTTATTACATTTTTCCCCAGGCTCAAGAGCAGAAGTGACCGTGAACTGAGCAGACTTGACGACATTAGATAATTCCTTATTCCTCCCAGAGTCAAGGTGGAGGTGGACGAGGGAAGTTGTGGGGCGGCGGAAGGGATAAAATCCATTAAACTGGGTCCACATAAGGTCTTAAGCGGAAGTGGGAATTTTTTCCTTCCTTTCCTTATGACACAACAAAGGCCACCACTGGATCGGACTATGAGAACGGCTTTCGCTCCTGATTCCTTTGCTGCTGCTCCATCCAGGGCTCAACTCTACAAAGAAGAATCTGTTATAGGAAATGGTAACGAATTAAATATACAGTCAGAGTTTGTTTCAGGTTTCACACGTGGATTTTTATCGGTTTTTCAGGGGCGTATGGAACTGTGTACAAAGCCCGAGACATAAATGACCCCACACGCTACGTGGCCCTGAAAAAGGTTAGAATACCCGTGAGTGAGGATGGTGTCCCGGTTTCCATCCTTCGAGAAATTTCCCTGGTGCGACAACTCGATAGATTTAGACACCCAAATGTAGTTCGATTTCTTGATGTGTGTCACGGACCTCGGGTTGGGAGTGAGCAAAATCTTACGTTATTCTTGGTTTTTGAATTCGTGGAGAAGGACTTGGCGAAATATATAAAGGATGCTAGACCGGGTGATTTGTCCCCTGCTAAAGTTAAGGTATGTGGAAGAAGGAATTTCAAGTTTATATTGTCGTCACGTTTAACTTTATCTGCAGTATTTCAATGCTTCAGTGAGTAAATGTTCTTTTTGTTATTTTTTTGCAGGACATTATGTTTCAATTGCTGTGCGGCATAGATTTTCTTCATAGTCAACGAATAGTCCATCGGGACTTGAAACCACAAAACCTACTCATTTCTCGTACTGGTCAACTAAAACTTGCTGATTTTGGATTGGCAAAAGTTTACGATTTTCAAATGAGGCTGACGAGCGTTGTAAGTTTGATTTTTTTTAAACTTGTTTTATAAGTTTATTAAATGAATCAGGACTGCTAATTTGTGTCCTAAATGTACTGTCGGAGGAGCACAAAGACTTAAATATTCGATTATCTGCAATTTCGAAGTTTAATTCAATACCGTTTAGAGAGGGTTGGATTATGGATTACTAAGATTTGCCTCTCATTCCACAGGTGGTTACCCTTTGGTATCGAGCCCCGGAGGTGTTGTTGGGGTGCACGTATGCTTCACCAATTGATTTGTGGTCGATTGGCTGCATATTTGCTGAATTGATTAAAAGGCGACCGCTATTCCCGGGAACCTCGGAAAGAGATCAGCTAGAAAAGATTTTTGAGTAAGTTGAATCGTGTGAAAAATCTTGTCTTTTCTGCAATCTATCAATTTTGTTCCCTCATAATAAATTAATTAAGTTCTCCATCGGCACCTATGTCGTTTGGGTAATTCATGCTTGGCTTCTTATTTCTGTCGTCACTGACCACTTTTCTTCTCAGGCTGTGTACCTAATTGGATTTATCCTTAAATTGTTTCGAGGTGTGGTGGGTCGGTTGGCGTCTGTCAGTATAAGAAATTTATTACTGTAGCCGGTTTTTGTAATCTGCTGAGAAAAAACAAGTTCGATGAATCTTTCGGCTTTACATTGTATTTCTTTAAGCTTGATTGTCAACTAACCTACCTTACCTATCGTACATAAAATAATTCGCATAATATTAATTATAATTCTGCAACATTAATTTAATATATGTTTATTTTTTAACCTTTCAGCGTGATTGGAACACCCACAGACGAACAGTGGCCCGCCGAGTCGAAAGTATTGCCAATTAACTTTTCTCCAAGATTGCAGCGAGATTTAGACATAATGTTTCCGGAACTGGACGAAAACGGGCGCAACCTGCTGGGACGGACATTCACATTTAATCCACGGGAAAGGATTAATGCACGTGACGCTCTATCACATCCGTATTTTAATGGACGAGCAGTACCACCAGTTGCAATCAGTTGTCCACCTGCGCCTCATCCTCCTCCCGTTATGATCCCGATCCCTCTTCGTTCGCCGACTATTCCAATTCCGCCTATTACAGTATCAACGACCGTACTTAATACTTCTACTACTTCAACGTCGTCGTTAAATTCATCAGTTTCCGCCGATGATTCAGGATACGCATCAATGATTTCGCAATGACATAAGGGGTGGCTAGGTCTCGTATAACAAATTATCATCGGATTCCGAACGCAATGGCTAATATAGGAGCTGCGGTCAAGAAACACACACTTACATAAACAGACAATAATTATTATTGCTCAGGTATCTTCTGGGCGAAACAAGTGATAAACTTTTTGCTTGATTTAATCAGAATCAAAGAATATTTTATAGCGGTTTTACCACGGTTCCACTCTACACACACGCGTAGCGTAATCCAGCCATGCTGAAAAATTTTGGATTTAAGTTGACCATGGATGTGTGTGCATCTTTGACAGACTGTAATTTTTGTAATTTATCCAACCGCTACAGATAGTATTAGTTTATTTCCTAAAATTGCTAACTATAGTATAAGATTCGAGTTGCAGAGTAATGTAATGCTTATATTAAGCATTATATTTGGTAACACCGGAAAGTTTTCGCTAGTATACTGTCGGAAAGTTTGAGGGATTTGTTTTAAATATAAAACAACAACTTTGCATTTCACATCGTATTTTGTGAGAAATAATCGGATTTCATTTTTGATTTCGATGCTTTTTTAGGAAATTTTTATTAAACAAAGCTTTCTAGTTTCTGATGGGTCACGACAACTTTACGATTAATGCCGTTCTAGTCGCACGTACTCGAATTTATATTCATAAACTAAACTGTTTACCTCCTCGTTGTGTTTCGTCTTTTGTGTTGGTATTAAGTAATTTAAAAATTAGTATTGAATATTTAATAATATATTGATTTCACCACTTTTTAAACTTTTCTAAGGTTCAGAAGAAAAGTTTACATGTACTGGAAATTGACTGTTACGCCATAAATAATGGCTTCACCTGGGTACGCTTATTAAAAATAGGTAATAATTATTATTATGTAACGAAATTATTATAATTTGGACTGCATTTAAATAGGATAATATTATGTACTTTACTATAATAATTAGACTTACTAATATTATTTGTATTTGTAAGCTATATATGTTTTTTCGGTCGACTCTCGCATGTATTTCGTATTTTACTCCTACGTCGGTCAACTGCATGCCTTCGTACTTTAAATTATAACAACATTAATCATGTATTCCGCATTCCAACAACTTAGTAAAAAATTTAAACAAAAAAAACTAAACCAAAATCAAGCCTTGCATATCACATTTATCACGCCTTTTACAGAACAGTTCTAGAACTGAAGTTCGAGGGGATACTAATTAAATATCGTGTTCAATCTAGTTCTAGTATAGCATAGGTTATTTAGGGTTATCTTCTAATTAATTCGATTCATAATCTGTTTCTTAATTTCTTAACAATTTACAGCGTCTCTGCCTTTGCTCAAATCAGAGTTTAACTTGATACCTGAAATTATCCAATAATCAAGTACCTTGTTGATAATTAATTACTGCTACCTATACTATTACTACAAACACTTAAATACGGATAAATTATACTAATGAACACTTCAAAACTAATTCTAGAGTAATCTTTGATTGAGTCGCTCACCAGTTAATGGAAAGAAACTCTTGCTTTACAATTGGACAATGATGTTTAACATTTATTATTGTAAGTGATTTAGTATTACTATTTAATCTAAGTAGTTATTGGGGAGTTAAATATTTATAGCCTGAAATTGTGTGATCCCTTATTTATGTCTTCTTCTTGTACAACGTTATATACAAGTTTGGAATATTACGGTTTTAACGGGTTAAGTTGCAGAATAAGATAAAATGCAGGATGAACTAAAATAATTATGGTATTCTAACAAAGCTTAATTACTTTACTGAGTTTGTTTGTCTGCAGCGAACTTTATAATGAGCGCATACAATTGGTAATTAGTTCAAGAAACCGGACACTATTTTAATTTCTTGTAGGTTAGACATATTCAGAAGAGTCACATTAATCAGGTAGATATTTATGTATTAATTACCTCAACTATATCATGTTACTGTCAATTAAATCTGTATGTGTTGTTGATTGTTGCGTCATGTTCATAAAATTGTTTATACTGGAGAGATATGAAAAGTATATTAGTTGGGAGAATGCATATTGTATTGGAATTCAATAAAGAGACAATTTTAATAATAACTTTTGGTCTCGCTATTATTGCTTTCCATGCAGAGATAAAATAACCTCGAAAAAATATTTGCTTGATGCAAATTGCATGACCCATATACTGCCATTAAATGGTTATAATGACTAATAGTACATTTATTAGGGTAGGCATGTTTATGTGCATATCTGATTCTTTAACTGAAGGTTAATTACTTCATTAATAGTTCGGAATTAATTAATTACAACAGGAATTCATCCGAATACCACAACAATTATCATAATTTTTCTGCAACATTCCCCTCAAAACATGGTGTTGCACATTTCCAACAAAATAATCACCCCTGCAGTCATTTCCGGTACCCAGAAATTGACACTGAAACATCAACGGTGCTCCTATAAATGGAAAGGTTTTACTGATGAAGTTATCATGTCACTTGCGACTTATCTATTAGTTTCCCACTACACAAAGTTCTATATCTTTCTAAAAATGATACCTAACCTTTCTGAAATTTTACTGATAATCCCCCTGATTTCCGTGGTGCAGGTCAAAAGTCATGGCCGAGTTATGGAGCCTGTGATGCGGTCTTCTATCTGGAGATTACCCGAATACTCTGACCGGCATCCTCCAGTAAACTATGATGACAATGCATTGTATTGTGGTGGCTATGCGGTAAGCAACAATCCAATCATTGTTATAATGTTAGTTCTTCATTTTGTTTTCTATAATCTAATTTGCAGCATCATTACCAAACAAATAAAGGAAAATGTGGCGTCTGTGGGGATCCATTCGACCAGAAACAACCCAGAGATAATGAAGAAGGTGGGATTTACTACAAAGGCATTATTGTGAGAGGATATAAATCTGGACAGGTATGACCTTATCAAGTACAGTACATTTATGATATCAAATTCAAACGATGTACAAATTCTTAGGTCATCCCAATTGAAGTGGAATTGACAGCTACGCATTACGGCTATTTAGAATTTCGCCTCTGTGCAAAAAATGATCCAGCCTCCCACATAGACCAAGCTTGTTTCGATGAACATTTACTCCAGCGACCAAATAGTGTGGATGGCTCAAAATATTATGTTAAAACTCAGTACGGGACACATTATGCGAGTTATAACCTCACGTTACCAAAAGGAATTACTTGCTCGCATTGCGTACTTCAATGGCATTACCAAACTGGGAATCGCTGGGGCATTTGTGAAAATGGGAGTGGAGCTTTGGGCTGTGGAGATCAAGAGGTCAGACTTTTTGATACGTTGATATAAAAAAAAGAAAGATGTGAAATTTAATATGAAAAATGGTATCTTGCAGGTTTTCAGGGGCTGTTCAGACATAATAATTGTTCCTTGAAGATTCTTTCTAAAATATGTTCCGGTTTTGTTGGAATTTATTACAGAAAACAAGTCTGAATTAACAATAATGTAACAATATCCTACTCAGACGGGTTACCGTTGTTTGAATAGATAAAGGAAACCAAATAGGAAAGATTATTGGTAAACTACTTTTGAACATTGCTTGAACTCCCAGCCACCTCTGGTTCAGTATTCTTTGAAATTTCATGATCATACAGCACACTCCCAATTTCTTGGGGAATGCATACCATATTTTTCCATCGTAGTGCATATTTTGGAAATCCGCTTACATCAAAGTCCCCCGTGGTGAGGATCATTAATTTTGTGAAAATCATTCCGGATAGCATGGCATCAAATCCACACTCGAAACAAAATGAAGTGGGGTCATCCTCCAAAGCTTCATCGGCCAAGTCTACCATATCGATTTCGTAAATTTTAGTAGATGTCTCATGCAAAGTGAAATCATAAGTGTGTCTTCCAACAAAACCCGTATTACGAAACAAGGAATACAGCTTGGTGTTGAGGGATGCAATTCTCTCCGGACCTGGAATTTAATCAGAAATATAAATATTTGTCACAGCTTAAAATCCAAGCTTTAAAATTTCTTATCACAATACCTGAAGCATTACTATTTACTCCCATTTCCCAGCAGATATACTTCGTATCATAAAACTGCGGGAGGTACTCGGCTATTTTTGGAATCAATTCTGAATAACGAAGAGGTAGAAACTCGACAAAATCTTTATACATGAGAATCAACTTAATGAATAGATTATGGCCAACGACGGGAACTTTGGTTTGTGCAGTCACATCCAGAAATTTTGCTATCCCTCTTAATCTCTCAACAATTTCTGTCATGTCGGACGGGCTCAATTTTTCAATCAGCTTTGGAAAGTATGCCCTATCAAGGTCACCATTTGTGGCGTGTTTATCCCGTAATGACCATAAAATCGGGATTCTTTTCCTAAAATAAAACCGAACACGACTTTGTAAGTGTTAAAACTTAAAGATTCTTTGTTAGAAGCCTCACCATATAATCCATGGCTTCCGCGGCACGTTCCTTATTCAGAAATGGAGCCCCATCATAAAGTGACTTGTTCAGGTCAAAATGTGATTTTTGAATAAACTCAAATCCTACGGCGTCAATATCCAGTCTCTCCTCCAAGTCCTTCGAGTCCCGGACCTCTTGTCGAGCATCATGCTCTTGAACGTAAGCCATGAGGATTGGAATATTGTAGGACTTTACGTGAAATAGCTTCATTTCCGAACCTTCACTTTGTTCTTCTTGTTTAAACATTGCTATCCCGAATTCCAGGGGAGATCTCGTCCTTTGTTTGGATCGCAGGGTGTTATACCATTCCGGACTATCGTGGATACCAAAAAATTACACATGCTTGATTATTTTGGATTCTGTGGAAGTGACCTTACCCCCGCAACTGTTCCAAGTTTACGGTTTCATCCCCCATGATGAATCCAGTGATTTCAGCGTCTAAAATTGAAAATATAAGCATTAAGATACCGTTGAACATTGGAATAAATATTATTAAAATTTGTTAATTACTGGTATCAATCGCAATAAAGTCTGCGGTCCGAATGTTCTCCATTATCTCGTCCACGGACTCGTCCCAGGTGGTTTTAGTGACTTCCATTATATTCTGCCTAAAAATTAAGGGTCAGTTAATTTATTAGCAATTGAGCCAGATCAAATTACCAAAGTTATCCAAATTGTTCTAAAACACAAAACTTACAATAGATAAGCAAGGAAGGTGCTGCTTGCTGGGTGAACTTTGACCTTGGTCTTATAATTTCTGGCTCGGACTACACAAGAGGTAAGTGAATTTGAATAAAATATGTTATTCTTGCCAAAAATTAATCACGATTTAATCAACAACTCAAAAAATCGGGCAGTAGAAAAACAAAGGATGGAACGGTTTCGTGACGTCACTCCATGTTTCATTTTGCATGCAACTTTACATGCGAATTTTATTGCAAATTTTGTTATCCTTCTTTTTAAATATGTATAAAGGATTTTTTACCAATTAAAATAAAAT
>JAAXNX010000981.1:0-21128 GCA_036491905.1 Folsomia manolachei
GAGATAATTTCTAAATTTTAAGTGGTTAAAAAGTTATGGAGGGTTAAAGAGCGTTTGTAACTGGTTTTGGTGTTATACCTGATTTTGAAGGGTTCTCTTTATCCCAGTCTATATTCACTACGGAGTGAGTGAGTGTGCACTGATTTTAGGGATGGGGACATTTCTAGAATGAGAGTAATTCCTTTAAAAAGGATGATTTTGAGAAATATTTTGATTTGCAGAATTTTATTTTATTTTACGCCAGTTTTACCAGATTAAATTGGCTTCTGCACAAAAAACTTGGGATCAACCCACTCCCAAATAGGTTGCTTGTGAGAGTAACTGCCTTTTTGGACGAGAATGGAAGTATTTGTTGTAAATGCAGTCATAACTTATTTGACCACTCCTCCCACTCATTCCGTGGCGTGGCGTGGCAATTCTGGGGCGAAGAATACAATGACTCCATTTCCAGACTGACTTATTACTTGGGTGGAAGTTCCCATTCATGGGTGGGAGAGCTTTTTGTTGGAATTCATTCGGTTTTTTATTGGAGTGAAATTGCGGAAAATATGCCGATGGGCAGAGCTCCAAGTTGCAAAAATCCGGCGACTTTCTGGAGCCGAGGAAATCTGGGTAAAAATGATCATGCGGAACTTGAAATGGGCTCATTGCAGATATGCGGAGAGTACTTTATTACTTGGGATGTGATGTGATCGATATTAAATATTTATCCAGAGCAAAAAGTGGGATTGTAGCAATACCATTGTTGTAACAGAATGAGCGATAAGCAAGAAAGTTGGGGTGTGGCATTGTCCAGTGTTTCATTAATATGTAACAATGCCGTATTATGTTGGTGGTGGTGCCTTGATTGGCTTTTGATCGTTTGATCCTCACTCCATAACAATGGATTGGTATGTTATCATCAACTATCAATCAATCAGACTTTAATGACAACGTCTCAAGGGTGACAAAGGCGTCATCAATCAAACTAAACCGAGCTTAAGACACTCTTACATATGATATTGCCATTGGCTCGTCCAGGACATTGTTGCAAGAACAATGTTTTACAGAACATTTTTCCATTGCGTTACGAAATTATGGTGAAATACAAAACTTATTCCTACCCATCTCCAAAAGAACAATAGATTATTTTCACTGGTTTTTAATAAGCATATTGAGATTGTAACCACCTGTGCAAAATTTAGCATTTTAAAAATAGCCAAAAAATAAAAAAAACGCCGTCAAATCCTCTGCATTTTGTCCTCTCATAGTTGGGTGGGATGGATGACTAAAATAATAATATGCCACATACACATTTCTACCAAAACTTGTCTTGCTTTGGTTCTCTATCCATTGGCAGTGAAATGGAAATCCACTGCAGTCCCATGATCCAGAATGTTGAAGTCAAGCCATTCTCTGTTCAGTGGATAGAAGCCGAGCAAACTTTGTAGAAAAGGGCAAGAGAGAAAGTTAGGGGAGAAAACTATAAAGAAGAAAATGTATAGAATGCAGAGCCAGCCTAACGCAAGGAACTGGTTGAGTTGATAATAAAATTTATAAAGCGTATTATCCTCTCTGCTCAGATTGTTTAATTTGGTGGTAGCAGTGCTTCTAGGATACGGTTGGAGAAAGCTATTCAGAATTTCTGGAGTAAGTGGCTGAGTTAAAAAATGAGTGAATTATTTATAGTTTCTTGCCAGAGTGGGATCGATAGGATTTTAATGGGTTAAAAAATCAATTGGTAAATTTCAAAAATAATATGTAAGTTGTTGAAATGCTTTAAAAATGTAAAATGTCAAAAAACAACTTGTCCAGGACAATTCCAGCCAGCAGCAGCAGGATTGGATGACATATTGTATCGGTGTCCGGATTCGGGTAACGTAAATAGCTGGGTATCTCGGAGCGGGTGGATCTGATACCTTGTTAATATTCAGAGTTTGTTCCATCCCCTATAAATCCATCTCTGGGTGGGTGGGATTCTACTATATTCTTGTTACCTGCGACCAGAAGGTTGCCTACAGAAGGTTGTTCTGTCATAAAATAAAAAATGAGCCCACCAAACAAACCTTGCTCGTGTCTGCTCTATCTTGGTATTGCATATTATTAAACGTCCAAATTTAGGATGGGATGCATATGTTAGAAATAGCTGGCTCTCTGGAATATTTTATGCTTTTATGTGTCTTCACCCTTCTGTGGATGTGATGACTAATAATGTTTATTCGGATATTGGAGCATTGTAAATCTACCTATTGTTAAAATTACTTGATTCCAAATTTTTCCACTCGACTTTAAACCTGAGATGAAATAGGTATCGGTGACTAATTAATCTTTCTTTGTTTACAGATTTAACATTAATGAAATTATCAAGGATGACAAACCATGAAGCATCTGCTTCTTGAATTGGCATCTGTTTTATCAAATTCACGCTAGAAATTGACTTACAGTCAGAATCCTGTGTTGGATTGGATTTGTCAAATACGGGTTGAAGTGGGAAAGTCTCATTAATATTTAACCAAGCACACGCCCCACAATCCACCCTTCCTCTCACCCACCCACGACTAATCAACTTTGTCTAGTTACTCATCACCCGGGTGTAATTGTGTAGCCCGGAAAATTATGGGTGGCAGAAATTTGTGTAATTTTTAGAAATTGTGACCAAAATTTTTAAAAAGTTTCGATAATTGGGTTTTGATGCCTTACTACTAAAATGTAACAAGTTAATAAATTATCAAAAAATTTAGATAGCGAAATCCGCATCCATTGTTATGCATTATTACGGTAATCATAATGATAACCATTTTCCAAACATCCAATCCCACTTTCACTCTTTCCAACCAATCTTTGTAGTCGTACACAAAACTAATATTGTCCACAATAGAATGCAATGCAACTCAGAAATAGCCAAACAAACCATAAACATTATGAAAATTGAGCCACTAACGTATGCACTATGTAATACCAGGAAAACTACGGGAAAACCGAAGGTATTTTACCCGGGTATAATACGTGCCGAGAAGGAAGTTGTTTGGAAGTGGAATGAATTCAAATTTTGGATGAATGTTTTCACGCACGCACATTACATTACGTAAACAAAATGTGGACATTACAAATGTGGACATTACAAAAACCAGGGATAACATATACAATACCTGGATTTGCATAGGGTGGGTCTGGCCTTTAGTTAGACTTGAATAATAAAAACCAGAGAAAGCAGTTCATGCGTATCTTGCTAACATTTCCAGGTGCATGGTTCGATAACCGGTTCCTTATGTGGGAAGGTTTTAAAAAGAAATGGACCAAAATTATTGTAATGTTGTCGGCTTGTCGACGAAACGGCTTGGCGATGAAATAATGAGATGTAAAGAAAGACATTTTGTTGAAAGTTTTTAGGAAAGTAATTGAGCACGTGAATCGAAGAACAACTTGTAAACAAACTTCCGACTTTAATTAAGTAAAATAGCACCATGGATATGATTGAAAAAACTTGCATTTTTAAAAAACTGGAGAAAAAACAAACCGTTTTTCTTTTCTGAAGTCGGGNAATTTTTGTCAATATTTTCATATAATAACTTTACAAGTACTTCAAATTGGTTGCATAATATCTACAGATTGTCAATGGACCGGATTACAAAGAGCGAGGACTCAGATGTAGGAAATTTGCAAATGATATGAATTGGCATCATGAATTTTGGTCTAATTATCTGTTAAACTTTGTCTTTTTACAGGAACTCCGACGAAGACGAGCAAACACTGCCGTAGAGCTGCGAAAAGGTCAGAAAAACGCCCAACTATGCAGACGACGAAACCTTAAAATAGACAACTTTATAAAATTGCCCAAGGATTCTTCCGCCAAACCCATACCAATCGGTGTCATTCGTCAAATTGTGAAGGATATGAAGTGGTAATTGAACAATTAGCTGAAGGTAAGAATAATTGTGAAGAATTGTCTTAATTTCTTTGTAGTAACAGCCCTCAAAAAAAGTTGCTTGCGACTCAACACGCCCGAAGAATCCTGAGTGTTGAGCATCCTGCTCCAATTGACAATTTTATCCAGGCTGGTGCCATTCCACGATGCGTCGAATTTCTGGGGGATGATACCAATCCGGATTTGGTTCTAGAAGCGGCCTGGGTCCTTACCAATATTTCTTCGGGATCATCTCGACAAACTCAGGCTGTTGTCCGGGCCGGAGGAATTGAGCCTTTGATCAAGCTTTTAAGCTACCAAAATAACGACGAAATCATCGACCAGGCGGTGTGGGCGTTGGGAAATATTGCTGTAAGTCATGCAAATGTCGACGTTCATTGTCGTCTTATTCTGGAAGCTAATTGTGATAAGTGAGGCGTCATTTTTGGGCAGGGCGATGGTCCGGATTTGAGAGACTTGGTAATTTCCAAAGGCATTGTTCCACCCTTGCTTGCTCTGGCTGTGAAGGATAATAACGTAAGTACCAAGGATTCATAGGAATCTAGGCGTTACTAAACTCTGATAATTTGTTGTAGTACATTTTTTTACGAAATATCGCCTGGACATTGTCCAACCTGTGTCGAATCAATAATCCTGCCCCACCCCCGGAAGCGGTGGGACAATTTCTCCCAGTCCTTGCCATCCTGATTAATAATGCAGCTACAGGAGTTGTTTGTAAGAAGAGTATTATTAAATCAAGTGGGAATTATGACAATGATTCTTGTTTCACTAGCTGACGCCGCGTGGGCCTTATCATATCTGAGTGATGGACCAAATGAGAAAATTGAGAAAGTCGTACAAGCCGGAGTTATCCCGAGATTAGTTAATTTGCTGGATTCGGAGAATACGGACGTTGCCACACCCTGTTTGCGGATACTTGGCAATATCGTGACAGGAACCAGTGGCCAGGTAAGGCATGAATTGGCAGGGATCTTGCAATTTTTGCCATCTTTTTATTACGTAATAGACTCAGACCGTCATCGAAAACGGAGTGCTGCCCCAATTGGTGAAACTCTTGCAAAATAAGGACACCAACCTCATCAAAGAGGCAGCTTGGACGGTGTCCAATATCTGTGCGGGGACTTTGGAGCAAATTAATTCCGTCATGAACACGGAAATTGTTCGTCTTATTATCAAAGTGCTGAGAAAGGTAGGAAGTAACTTCCTGGAAGTTTCTTTGATATTTGAAATTAATGAAAAATTGTTGATGGCCATGTTTCAGGGGGAGCTACCTTGTCAAAAAGAAGCTGCCTGGGTTATAAGAAACATTTCTTCGGGTGGATGTGCAGACCATATTTTGTATTGTTGTAAGCAAGGCGTCATTCCGGGGATGTGTAATTTGCTGCAGTGTCCAGATTGCAAGACGATTATTATGGTTTTCGAAGCGTTGGAAGATATTTTGAATGTATGTCATTTATATTTTGTTTGCAAATATTATTGCAATTTCTTAACTCTTGACGCATTGCTAGTGGGCTAAGGAGGCTGGACAGTTGGATGCGGTTGCGGTTGCGGTTGAAATATGTGGAGGATTGGATAAGATCGAGGAACTTCAGACGAATGAGAGTGTCGAAGTTTACAATAAGGCGTACTCGATAATCATTTAAATTTTTTTCGGAAGAGGTACACCAACAATGAAGGATGTTATAATTAAAGAAATTATTAAATGTGCGGTTGATGGTAATGATATTTTAACTTATAGGGGACGCAAAATCTTCTCCAAGGAACCAACACCATAAGCGATAACCCTTAAAATCTCGAGTTGTCCATCAAAATTTCATTGTGTCACGGACATATTTTCTTTTTTTTACCGTTTTGTATGAAATCACTACAAAATTACAAGTGTATAAATACATTCAAGTAAAAAGTACTGAACAAGAAAAGAGAAAGTCCTCCAGGATTCATTTTCATTGAATGCAAAAGGATTGAATTTCGATAATACATTCATTCCTACTGGATTACTCTGCTGAGTTGGGTCCATTCCGGGCAATTTATATGCAACATCAATACCCTGTAATGTGGAGCAATACATTACAAAACAATCCGGATTCGAGACAGGGCTTGGGATTTGTTTGTATTTGTTCCGCTAAGAGAAAGCAGGATGGGAGTGGATAATGTTATAAAATACAAAATGCAATTTCCAGAAAGTGTTTCCTGGACGGAGTCTAGTAACAAGTGATTTGCTTTTACATGGGAAGTGGATGGACATTGTTATGTTATGGGAATGTTTGCTTTCTCCAGGAGAAAGCAAATTCGGCTTCTTTTACAAGCTTTTATTCAGCCATTGTTTCGAGTAATATTGTACGGATGACTGAATCGAATTTGGATTCTGGTAGTAAACTGGAATAAAGGGAGCTCATTATAGGTTGTGAGATACACAATTGTGTACAATGGGCCAAATTAGTGCGTAGGGTATGAGGTGAAACAAGGGACGGAATCATATTCAATTGATTAGATAGGACAAGAAAACAATGGTATTTACTGGAGAATAAATGGCTGAATTTTTGGTGTTTTGGACAATAACAAAGAAATAATGGGATTTTAATTTTGGGACGTTGTTAAAGATTGAAAAATAAAGTTGTGTCGAAATTTATTATTTTGGTTGAAACTTGATGTCTGGAATTTTTATTTGTAATTAATAAGAAATATTTAATGTACAGGTCCTGTTTGTTCCTGTTTGTTAAAATTTGAATTGTATTTTTATACAGGTAATTGTAATTTTTGTAATATTTTGAATTTTCTTCGCTATTGATTCCTTTCCTTTCCTCCCGTTTAAAATCATGGACTTGTTTCTGGACTAGACAAAGTTCAAAGGGAATCTGTCCAACGAGAAGGGAAAAGTCGTAGCTTAGCATAGCTTTCCCTTCGCCGAGATAAATTAATCCTCCCACCGCCAAAGGAGACAAAGGAGTAGGCATAATAGTTAGCTCAAGACAAAGAAATACCCTTCCCAGCCCGAGATCAAACGGGACACAATAATAATTCACTAACACAGGAAGAAGAAGACTTTAGTGTTATTTCTCAAAATTAACTTTGACCATTTTACAGGAATCATTGGACCAAAGCAAGTTAAGGCATGATGCCACATTTACAAGTACATCACTCACTTGTGACTTAGTATAAATCCGAAATTGTCAAGAGCCTAAGTGGACAATGAAAGTGTCAGAATATGTGGATTCAAGCAAGTTGAGTCCACTACCTAAAAATATTGGACACGTGGTTGAATTTGTTGGGGTTTGGATCGATACCTGCGTAACGCAGGAGAAAGTGCGTTTACAACTCTGATCTTTTTGAATTTGGACTGATTCCATGCTCTTACTCAAACCAGGACTAAGCTTATCCACTGGTTATTTGCTTTACTTCCGCTTCCACCTTGATATTGGGCACTTACAGGGAGGCAATAAAAGGCAAATAACCCGAAGGATGGAAGGAAAGAGTGCAATATACAGAGTTTGGAGAGAATTTCTCTCAGAGAAAGTAAAGTACACATTATATGGGTGCTTGGGTTTGGTGTAGGGTACAAACACTTATTTGTGGATTAACGTTTCCCTTAATTAGGGAATTGTTCCGCAACACCTATCCAAACCGAGACAAGGAAAAGAACAAATGTCTGGGGTTGTAATGGCTGGAAATGCTTGTTAGGATGGGGTAAATGGGTGGATTGATAGAAATGTGGGAAAATAACGGAAATTATTAGACAATTTGATTCTTTTGTTGGTGGTGAATTTGAGAAATGTTGGTTTTGTCAGGGTTTGGTGCTAGGAATGTTATATTTTACATAATAAATTTAAAGAATGTAGAAAGATATATTGTTCCATTGTAGGTATATTTCTTACCTTATTCCAAGATTGCTTCTTAAAATCCAGAGGAATTCATATTTCCACAAAATAGTTCACTTATTCACTTCACTTCAGAAATCAAGCACTTGAGTCAATCCAAGGGATTTATCTGTATTTTCTTGTTATTCAAAATTTTCAAGTCCACAACTTTTGTAGATCAATTTCTCGAGTTCACTTTGTTCCAGCTTTTTCCCAAAATAACAAGTTTTCCTTAATTAAAACATAATTCATCCCACAAAACATTCACTCATGTGCAACTTGAAGAATTTTCTCAAAAATTAACCAACTCTCCTCCCCACAAACTTATTCATTGTTCTCGAACCAAGGAGAAAGTCAAGTGAGAAACAAAGTCGTCCTAATACTGGTTGAGCTGTCTAATGGGCAAATATTTAGCACTCCAACTGTTCTTTTAGTGTTTAGTTTTATTTTAGAGGAGAATTCTGTATTTTATAAATAAGTCGACTTGACTTTTCCACAAAATGTAAATGGCTTCTTTGACTCTTCACCCGCATTAGTTTCCTTTTTAGGCTTTCTCTTCAAGGTTTTTTTGTCTTGTATTGAATTCATTCAGGGTTTTTTTTGCAGGAGAAAGTTTCTTGAAAAGTTTCTTCATTTTCATCAAAAGAATGGGTGCAATCCCATTTTACTTTACTTGAAGGAAACAAGTTTGTAAATTTCTTAATGTGTTTTTGTATTAGAGCAAAGAATGAATGTTCCTGAGGTAAGTGTGACTATCCTGTAGTTTTGGCCAGGTGTTGGTAAAAAGTTGTGAAATTTCTTTACCTTTCCACTTCTTGTAAATGTTTAAATGGCAGGAAAAAAGTTTTGTAGATAGTTTGCGAGGTGTCTTTAAAAACTACGGGGTTTTCCGTGTGATTCGCAATTTGCACTTGGTTTGGTACAAAGTTTGGTTCCTTGCCTGTCACTGGCTTGCCTTGAATTTGTTTCAGAGAAAGAAACAAGGGCGAGAGAAGTAAAAAAAATGCAGAAGAATGTTGGAAACTTGTTCGAAGCCTTACTTTGAATATTTTTGCCTGCAGGAGAAAGAAACTCTTCCCAGAATGCTGACAAATCGTGTATATTTTTGTTTCTTGAATATTTGGAAGGTAACTTGGCTGTACGAGTTTTCTTTACTTCCTGAGGGAGAAATAAATCAGAGTCACACTCCCAGACTCATCATTACACGTACAATTCGGAGGAAATGTCTCATTTCAGGAGGACTAGCACTCTGTCCAGATGGAGAGATTGGGGTTGCTGAAAAGAGAAGGAAGGAAAGTTGTTCAATGTTTAAGAAACTGGGTCTGTAAAGGAAGGAAGTAAGGTTGGAGTCTCACTAATAAGTGGATAAGGAAAGAATTGAGGTAAGGTTTGGTGAAGTATGGAGAAAAGAGAGATTTCCAATTAATCAGGGGATAAAAATAAGTGGGATTGGAAACTGAGGAAGAACAGATTGTGATGGACTTGGGTTTGGACGAGAAATATGAACTGATACGTTTTATGAATTTGAAGAATGATGCTGTTTTTGGGTAGGGTTTGTCTTTTAAAGTATTTCCTGTTATAAAAATATTCAAACTACTTTTTTTAAAGAGAAAGTTTGGCTTACCTTTGAATTTGGTTCCCATCAAGTTTTCCACATATCTAGCAACCATTAATAATTATTTTGCTGCACAAATTACTTCCAAGCGTTGAACACTTTCAAATCACAAAAAACTTTAAAAATGGTCACGTCACACTTCAATCCTTTAGATTTCAATGTTATTCGGAAATCTTCCCAATTTTCATGAATCTCGCGTGTTAGTCCGAAAAAGCTCAACCTGGTCAGATTCGGATGGAAAAGAAAGTGAGTGAAAGCCAGTCGTGGTGCTGATGGGACGGGAGTCTAAACGGCAGTGCAGCAGCAGCAGGAGCCAGGAAGGATTTCTAACTTTCTTTCGTCTCCAGCCGATCCCCGAATTCGGAGTGAAGTAAACTAAGCCCCGCGTCTCACCGAGGAGTAAGAGTTGGTCTTCCGGATAAAATACGCTGACTGCCTTGAAAGAGTTGGGGTCGTAATGTGTGTAAGTAGTGGGTGGATGGATGGATGGCAGGTAGACTACTGGTGAGTTTGGGATGGAATTTACGGTGTGGAGGAGAAAGAAGGTGGCATTTTAATCGGGACAAGAAACACTTGCATTTCAGAAACTCCTGCATTATTGAGGAATGGCTTTGGTGAAGGTTTGGTAAGGAAGAAAGTTAACATGAATGTTTGCATATGTGGAGTCCTATCTGTATATTCCTGCTACAACACGAGTTTTTGGCTCTTTTCGAAATATGTTGGATCTCGCCGAAGCGCGACAATGGCCATAAATTGGGTTTGACAAAAGAGGAACGAGATACAAATTGATTTTTCAGAAACAGGTACAAAGTGAGGAAATGTATTTAAATTTTGAGGAAAGGAAAAAAGTTGGGAAAACAAGCTACAATTTCTGTTCCTGACATTTTCCTTTAAAGCTGGGTTGTGCATGGTTTACATAAAAAATGTGATGCGACACAAGGAAACCGATCAATCTCAGAGGTGAAGAAAGCATGGATGAGTGAAACAAATGTAAACATCTGGTAAACTCTTAAACGGGATTTCTGCCTAATTCTGTTTACTTTGGGGAGAAGGTGAGTGATGCAAACAAAGCAGGAGGGAATTCGGGCTTAGTTACATTAGTGACTCGGTGTAAAAATTGGGTCGGCTAAAGGAAAGTGTAAAAGGTTTATTTTTATTTTGATGAAAAGAGATGGCGATTTATGACTTGTTCAAGAACAAGGTTTAAGCTTTTTTGGATCAAGTTTATATTTTGATTCAGACATGATATTTAGGAGTGATTACTGGAAATTGACCAATAAGTAAAAACAGCAATACGAAAGATTGACTTAAACGTCACAATGGAATTGAGGACGTAATTATGTTATTTTAATTAGTAATAGATGCCATCATTTCACAAGACCTTAAAAAACGCCATGCTAAACCCGAGCTAGAGCTTATGGTCTCTCCACTAGAAAAAGTAGTCTTTTCCGCCTGGACTTTCACTGGGGAGAAAGTTTCTTCTAGAGAAAGTGGTCCGGGCCAATTGAACCTTCTCCTTGGATCGATGAGCTAAAAGAGCAGCACACCAACCAGTATCTGGCTGGTGGAAATTTAGGAGTGATTACTGGAAATTGACCAATAAGTAAAAACAGCAATACGAAAGATTGACTTAAACGTCACAATGGAATTATATTTTAATTAGTAATAGATGCGATCGTTTTCTCTCATTTCACAAGACCTAACCTAAAGACCTAACCAACCCTTCAAAAACGCCATGCTAAACCCAAGCTAGAGCTTATGGTCTCTCCACTAGAAAAAGTAGTCTTTTCCGCCTGGACTTTCACTGGGGAGAAAATTTCTTCTAGAGAAAGTGGTCCGGGCCAATTGAACCTTCTCCTTGGATCGATGAGCTAAAAGAGCAGCACACCAACCAGTATCTGGCTGGTGGATGATTAAATATATCCAACCACATCTTTCCAGTTACAGTAGTTGGAGTGAGTGCAACTACTGGAAATTCCAGTCTGGAATGGGCAGGATCCGTAAAAAGAGTGATTCAAAACCGAGCCAAAGTCAAGACGAAGATTATGAGTGTTGTGTTTGGACCACTTGGGAAATCCTTAACCATTTTGGATCCTTTGATAGGTCTGTATTACGGAGGAAAGACACTAAAAACGGGTAATATCCCGAATTCGGGATGTGGACAAAGTAGCTGAAGTGGTGGAATGATGATACATCTGCATAAATTGGAGGATTTGTTGGGTATGAAGGCGAGGATAACCATTGAACTTTTTAATATTTGCATATCACACGATACCAAAGGTTTCTTATCCTGAGAGATTTCTGAAGAAAAGGATTACGGAAAAAGTAGTATCCAAAATTTTTAAAAAATGTAGAATTTACTTTATTTTGGCTAAAAATTCGGGGTTTTTTCAAGCTTGGTATTTGTATTTATCGATGTAGTTATGAATTTCGGTTCATTTACGAGCATACGCATTCAAATGATTGGTTTGGTTAAAACTTTGCAGTGTGGAAATGGTTTAATTAATCATCTCACCAATATCTGTGGCCCCACCCACTCTACTAAAAGTCAGATATTTGTTCACAAACCAACTGGTTTTGTCCAACTTTTCCTGCTCCAGAGTAAAAACAAGGGAGAAAGCCAAAAACAAAGGAAGAAAGTTGAGTCTGCAAGCTCTGCAATTTTTGAGTTAGTTATCCTTCTATGGCCCTATTTGGTGTGTAATATAATGGTGTAGTTGGTGGCTTAATATCTGTGAGTGTAAGCACTTCCGTAATAAAGGTGGATGGTTGGGAGAAAGTCGCTTGGATTTGGATCAGATAGTTGGCTGCATCTGTTGTACACATTCATTTTGATTTATTACGGAATAAAAGAGCCTCTCCAGCTTTTCAATATCTATCCAAATAACACTTTAAAAAGGCTGGAGATGGAAGTCCAGAACAAAGGAGAGTCCTTCTGGACATTATTGGGTATTGTCTGGAAATGGAAGGATGGAAGGAATTGGGTGTCTTATTGGAGAGGTTAAAAAATAAGTGTGGGGCGAAAAGCTGGGATGTAACAGGGTAGAATTTGAAGTAGAAGCCCAAACAATTCTGATTTTATGCTGGGAACTAAAAATGATTTTTAAAATTCTTTCACAACTTTTGGGATTGCAGACCACAGAAATGGAGCTATGTCAGAATCTAACCACTTTAGGATATTATTAATTGGCAAACTTTTGATTTCCGGTGTAGTCGTATTACAATAGAATTTTTGCGAAATCTGAACATTTGAATGGTGTGAGGTTTATGCGTACTTGCTCTGATTTATTATTATCGGCACAATAATTGTTTGATTTGTTGTACAATTTGTATATTTAAAAGCGTATTCATTGAAATTCATTCAGTTAAAAGATGCTCGGAAGGATTGCAAGTAAAATGAAGTATAAATTGTCAAATCTGCTCCGAATATTGGTTCATATTTAAATGGATACAAATTGAAAGCACAGCTTTGAACCAATTGTGGGTTAGTACATATAAAATTGTTAAAATCGCAATACTAATAGTAAGAAAATTAAGAATATCAAAAGGTTAAAAATATCGTTGAATATGGCGAAAACTACAAAATAAATAACTAGCTAATTTGGCACAACCACTCCCTTGTTGCTGTCAGGTGGTTCCTCTTACAAAAGTAAAATATTGTGGTCTCTTTCCAGCCTTCGTTTCGCTTTGATGGGAATTTTTCCAAAAATATCCGAAGGCATCGGTAGTCCTGGCTGGAGATTAGCACTTTGTTGATAAAATATCTCAGAACCCACAGATTGATAACCATAAACGACATGATCGTCCCCTCGAATGATTAATTCGCTAATGTTGGGATGCACTTGAAAATCTTGATGCATATGTTGAACAGCTTCAAAATCCATGGAGTGATTTCGTCCGCCATGTGCTAGGCTTCGCCACACGGTTTCAAAATGGAGGTAGCAGTAGTGATCATGGTGTCCGGGGCGCATGGACATGCCCTGCTCTTCCACGTTGGAGACGGCAACTTCCAACTCGGAAATACTGGTGGAACCGTAGTCTCTCTGTGAATTTGGCAACAAATTAGTCGGCTTAAAGAAAAAGACAAGGTTTTAATTTCATAAATAGCTCACCAAAGTCTGAATCAATTCCCGATTATCCGAACTTTCCTTCTCCAACAGGAGAAGGAGGCGCATTCCACCCAAACTATAGATGAATATTCCTTACCTATAGATATGAACATCATGTATAAAACTATAGATAAATATTCCTTACCTATAGATGAATAAGAGGGACTCCTCATAAACTTCGGAGTCTGTACAGATTGACTTTTTGCTGGGTCCCTTAAAAGGAGCCCATGGCGTATAGGGTTCCGGGGAGGGAATGTTTTTATTGTGTAATTTATTGTCGTTGTGGTGGTTCAAGTGAAACATGGCGAGTCGATTGAACTTTTCACTCTCACTGAGTTCTACGTCGATCCCACCAGGACTAGAGACCTTTCGGAAGGAGTTTAATAGTGTAGATTTAAAGGAAGAGTTTAGAAACCCTGCATCCGTTCCACTACTAATACTGGCGGATTTTTTGTCTCGTACAGCACCCGGTACTTCTACCTCCAACGCTAGGACGGGAGGAGGTGTCGTTTCTAGGACGGGTGACATCATGTCTTCAAATGTCGACCAGCGTCGCCGTGTCTTGGAACGGGAGGACGAGGATGAATTTAAATTCAAGGCGAGATCTTTTGGACGGCTTATTCCTGAAAGTAGAAATTGGAAAATCATTTTCCGAAAATGTAATAAAATGTTGTAAGCTATTTAGAAAGTAGTAATTTACCAGAGCTTAATTTTGGTTTCGAATCTATCGTTAATTTTGAAATGCTCTTATCTTGATCCTCTGCTGCCAACTGAGGTGGTTCATTTTCTTTCTCACTAAGATTGTCAGGCTTGCATTTAGCGTTAATCCGCTGCTGATTTACAGATTTCGAGTCTTGTTGCACCATTTTTTCGGACATTTGTTCTTTTTGGTTCTTGAATTTTCCATTTTTATTCAAACCTGTGTTGGCATTCGTTTCACCCTCGTCCTCACTATGGTCTGGATTTGGGTATGAATTAGCATCCAAATAAAATTTTGAAATATTCTTTCCATCACATCTAAGATAAGGGAAGAATGGATCTGTCAGGCTCGTACTGAATCTTTTCAACTCAACTCGTCTGTCCTCGGGTTGAGCTTCTTCATCATTCTAGTCAAATAATTAGAGATTCATTGCATTTTAATATTGGTGAAATTAAGGTATTTCTTAGATATTTAGTTTCTTACTTGGTGGTGAACGGCAAGATTTTCCAAACTTTGAAACCTTCTGGAAACTTTACTCTTAGATCCTGGACTTGCCGATGATCTCTCCTTTTGACTTTGACCAGATTGCATCGAATTTCCAAAACCACGATCTTCTGTCGTGGATTCGGAACATACTAAACTTGGTGGACTAGAATCCGAGGGTTCCTCTTCTCTGATGGCGTCAATCTTGTGGTTTTTCTTGCCTCGATCATCTTTATCTATCCCATTTTGATCTTTTGCTCGAAATCTGGATGGAGTCTGAAAAGACGAAGCATGACTCCGGATCTCGTCCAAGTCTCTCCCGGTCATATAAACTTTTAGCAGTTGGACCCCCGGCGGAAGGTTAAATTTTGTGGGGACGGTGTCTGCTGGCTGATTAGTTACAAATCATTGGACACATTCGACTGATTAGTTACCAATTATGTGATTAAGACTTACCGGTAGCTGATACGGCTGAATAAATGCTAGCTTCCTCGCTAACTCCTGCATGAGTTCTACAGCTATTACTTTGTTTTGAAACATAACAATCCCACCAAGGACCCCGTCCCTTAGCAGACATGTCTGCAGTATTACGGCAGCACTCAGGGAAATGTGACTAGCACTCTGAAAACAAGATAATACCCTAATTTATGACCCTTCAACTTTAAAACATGCATCTACTCACCTTTGGCAAGCTCAGGATCGGTAAAATTCCAAACGTAAGAGCAAAAAGGTCCCCATGATGTTGTGAAATTGGGATGTAATGGTCCATAATTGACGTTAATTTCCCCGTTAAAAGGCTCCGATTGTCCCCAACCCCACTCAGGATGGAGTCGATGTCTTTGTGGAAAAATTTCGTGATTTGATATAAAATGTCGGCTTGTTTCTCCAGAAGCCAGTCCGGAGTAACGCTGCTGCATCCTAGGGCCTAATTTAATTTATGAGGAGATGAACATTAACTTTGGTAAGACTCAGATAAGACAAATTAAGGATTGATTAATAATTATTGATTGATTGATAATTTACCAAAATATACTGTTTTCCTAACTCTTTCAAAGCAAACTTTCCATTTTCCAGGGCGAGGATCTTGGGCGGAGAGAACATGTCGACGAGGAATTGAGTTATTCCCATTAATTGGCCGCATATCGCGATTCGGCGAAGTTCCGGTATTTCTGGGGGGTGGAAATAAAGGATGGCGTCAGCCGGGTCGTCCTCTTCTCGGCGACAGCGAAGGGTGTCGTAGATAAAGACGACTTGGAGCTCGCTAAGGACAATTAGAAGAGATTAATTAACAATTAGATTTAGAACATGAACTAATTAAATAAAATTGATGTCTTTAAGATAATATCTTACCCACTCATCCTGGAATTATTAGATAACTTCCTTATTTACATTGAACCTCTAATAAGCAGCAGCTGGATGGAGTTAAATAACAATAAATGCCGAGTAGTGAGTCACTCATCCCTTAAATAAAACTGAGATAAGATCAACTAACAGATAAGAAACCTTATCTTTATCCACAAATTATAACTGGGACAAAAACAGTCACTAACTACGGTTTAATGGCGAATTTGCACTTTTTAAATTAAATTCTTTTGTTACTTCTTTATTTGTTTAATTTTTTGACTGTTTAGTTATTCCGGTCTATTGTTGCCTAATTGTTGTTGAAGACACATTGTTTAAAAAACTGGATAATTATTAGACACACCAAAAAAGGAGAACGGATCTTTCAAAAAAAATACTGTTTTGCACAAACTTCTCCCAGCTGACGTTGCACTTGAATTATTTCATTGCAAATATTTTTTAAATGTTTAAAATTTAGAAAACTAATTAATTACATGTCACTAATTATGAACTTTCAAATTGCAACAATTCAAACACAAGTTGCGGATATTTGCACGTAAATTCTTTCAATGTTTCCGGATCCGGGCCGAACTTTCCTTTGTTCCTAAATGAGCATGAATCACAAGTTTTTGGCTTGTTTAGTAAAATGTAGCTGATCTTAGCTTATCTTACCATAAGATAACTTGTTTACATTTCCTGGCCAGTGTGACCCCACCCGCCATTTGACACAGGTCCCAGATTTCCATTGCGTTTTCCGGGGACAGTCCGGAAATCAGGTGGCGTTCGCAGAGGGCCTTTAAATCCGCCAGGTCATACTTATCCGCGGCTAGGAAAAGGTCACGGGCGTGGGTGGATGGGTCAACGATTTCGCCGAGGTATATGAAGCGGAGGAGTTCCTTTACGCTGTGAAATTTGCAGGACAAATATTATTTTTGCAGTATGCAAGATTTCCTAGCCTTAATTTTGCAAATTTTATTGTTACCTGGCTGGAGACATATCCTCAATTTTAAGGATACGCTCTGTAGCTTCTTTCATAGAGGAGGAGAACATTGTTGCGAAATAGGTGCTGCGGCCTGGTCAACAATGGGCGTGGTCAATAATTAGGTCAATACAATTGCAAACAAAGTTTTAAACTCACTACAAAGAATGATAAGATGTGCCGGAAACTGGGTTTGTCCACATTGTATGGAAACATCGGAACAGGATGGGTTCAGGAAGAAGGGTTTGGCGTCGATAAAACCTTTGTAAGTTGGACAGGTCGCAGGCGTCAGGGATGTCGACATGGAGGCACTGAGTTCCTGACTTATGTCGTCATTTACTATTAAAGGAGCTGGAAATATAAGAAAATTGATTGTTACAATTACTCAACAATGAAAGCTTTATTGGCAATTGATTACGTTTTCTTTTGACCACATTAAAAACCAGGAAAAGAATACAAGTCGACTCCGGCCATCCTATGGTGGATTGCCAAAAATAAGCGCCAGGCATCTCCATTGCCGTCGGTGGGGGCTGGGCTTTCATGTTATCTTCCACCGAAGACGTTGACGACACGTAGGTAACGTCTACGCCACGGACTTCGATTATTCGACCGGAGTCTGGGACGTTCTGGATGGAAACGTAAACTCCAATTTTGGGCTCGTGGTATTCTCGGTATAGGCAGAGTTTCCTGAAAAAATGGAACAAAGTTTGGCGAACAAAATTTCATGGCGTGACGCCAAAGGCGTCGACAACTTTCTTGGCGTCAACTTTACAAATGCTCACAGAGAATGCTCCACTTTGCTCAGAAGCCCTGTTCGACAGGTCCAAGGGTACTGGAGGCTGGAAAGATGGGTAGGGAGGAGACGGAGAAGTTCCTCTTTTGGAGGAACCTTTAGGGACGCGGAGTAAGATATTTCTTCTATTTCATGGCTTTCCCAGTTCTTAAACAATTCAAATATGCAAGTCAATTTTATATGATGACGAGAATGTGTGCAAAAAAATATTGTATGATCACCTCAATCCGCAGATTTGTAGACTCCATTTTTTTAACGATTGCAGAATTATTATGCATAGAAATCCCATTGGCACTGTTCGGAAGTCAGCTGAATCAGGAATGTTCAATGGAAACTTGTTCTTTAAAGAACTTGTTTAAGAAATGGTTATCATTATATGTATATCCTTATCAGAATGGGAGTAAAAGTTAAAAATAAATTCTCTTTACACCAACGCATGCACGCATTTCTAAGCAAGATTTTTTTATTGGTCTGTATAGAAAACAACGGATAACAGAATCATAACGATTTGATACGTTTTTTAACCTTGTACAATAATTAGACTAACTAATTGCGAACTAACTAATTGCGACTTTTTATTGCGTTTGTTTCTAGATTGTCAGTCTTTATACACAATGTTTGTCACGACCATGTCATTATAAATAGTTGATAAATAGTCGTTTAGATTTTGCAAAATTGTACAAAAAGGCTTGCTTATCTCCGAATTGCAATTATTTTCTCCTTCATAGCTTCAAAATCTCAAAAATAAGTTCGGGATACTTGTTAAAGAATTCTTTAAAGCTTTCCAGATCTGGAGCGAACTTTTCCTTGTTCCTAAAAAATTTCAAAAAAATTTTCAAATTTACTACTTTCTCTTAGAAGCTTGTTCTTAATATTACTCCAATTTCTCCACCCACCACATAATAAGCTCCTTAGACCTCTTCGCCAAAAGCCCTTTCCTCCCCACGCACTGGCTCAGGTCAAACATTTCCATTACATTCTCCAGAGACAGCTTTGCCAGCAAATATTTTTCGCAATAGCTTCCCAACTCCTCGATCTGATACTTATCCGCGAGAATGAACAGCTCATTAACGTTATCTCCGAGGTTGTCCACTTTTCCTAAATAGACGAAACGGAGGAGCTCCCGGAAATTGGTGGAGTCCTCCTCAAGCTCGACGAGACCTTCCACGGTTTCTCGCATATTGTTGGAAAACATGCGGTTAAAAAATTCACTTCGAGCTGGAAGAAAAAAAGGGTTTGTTACAAGATAAGCAAGTTATCTAACAGGTTGCTTATCGAAGTGAATACCTGACAAAATAATTTTATGTCCGGGAACAACGACCGAGCCAATCTTAAGCCGGACATCGGAGCAATACTCGGACATATAAAATTGCTCGGCGTTAAACATGCTGGTCCCCTTGAACTCCGGGAGGTTTGCTTCCTCATCGTCGACAATGGCGGAATCTGCAACAAAAATAGCAATCATTAAACAACTTCCGGGTCAAAGTTTGTTCGGCCGGAACTTCCGGGACAAAGTTTGTTATTAACACTCACACTTAATGCCGACGACTTTAATGCTAATTTTGACCCTTGACCTCTTAACGGGCCAAGTATGGCTAAAGGAGCGGTAGTGCTGGAATTGTTTGAGTTCGTCTAGCCGCATTTCGGGGCTTTGTTTCTGAAAGGAGAACAGCATTCCTTTCTTTTTACAGGTTCGGGAGAGCCGGGCATTATATGTGGGGTGATAAGTGGGGCTGTAGGGGTGAGCATGGGACCAATTTGAATTTGAGGGAGTTATGTTCTGAACTCGGAGCGGGTATTGGTGCACCGGGGATGGAGATGGCGGCATCAGGACGGGGGCGTAGCCCCAGATGACGTGGTGATTTAAGGGGCGGATTTCGATGTCGCCATCGCCTTCGATGTCGACAAGATTGTCGACGTTGTTGTCCTCTTCAGAGGGTGGGCTGGAAGAGGAGGAAGGAAGGTTGCCTTGTTTTTCGTCAAGGGATTGGAATATTCCTTTGATTTCGGTGATTTGGACGGATTGATCCGATTTTTCCCCGAGGTTTATAAAGAGACCGAGGTATAAGTCTTGGTAGTCTCGGGAAATCATGAGTTTCCTGGAAAGAAGGAAGGGTCAGGATTGTAGATAAGTTGAAAATAAGCTTATCTGCTCACATGGCGTGTGGCATCTGTCCCAGGGTTCCGTTGGAGAAAGTGACATCATTTTTTGAGAGGATGTAATGTGGCGGAAGTTCCAGGAGATGGATTAATTGTTCTTTGTCAGGTAGGTCCAGTTCGAGGTTGTATTCTTGCTCGATCTTGCCTTTAGAGAGCTGAAAGACAGATATGCCAAAAATGTTTGTGAAAAATGTTTGCAAAAAATTAAGGAGATGGCTTTTACCTGGAGTCGTAAGGATTTTGTCTCAATTTCCATTATAGCGAATTTTGTGCAAATATTTGAGCGTCTGTTCTGTTCTGCTAAAATGCTACCTTATCCAAGAAACATCTCCGTCTTGACTGGAATTGCAAACAGAATTGTTTTTTGTTTTCTTTACCAAGAAATTGGAACACTTCCAAGTTAGATGTGCGTCGGTATTGTTAACAGTTTTAAGGCTATGCTTCCTCTTATCTTTGCATGACCTTTTTACTGGGTGCCCTCACTCAATTGTTGTCCTCAAACAATTACAAGTATTCTGACAATGAGTAATTACACAAATATGTGGCTGATTAAGGACAAAATAAATACTCCCTTCTTTCTTAAAAGTGGATGCATTGAGTTTGATTTTGTATTTTATATTTTAACATGACAGAGTAACAGGTTGATTTTGATTTTAAGGAGTAGTTCCATGTACCCAGGACATGCACACCATGACATAACCGTACTTTTTAGGTGGTTGTACTTACAGTATCAGTATTGTGGTAAGAAATGGTTTAATGAAGCTTGTAGGGGTAAAAAAGAAGAGTCAATAACCAAAACTTGAAGCTTTAACCAAGTCTTGCACATGGTAATGTAGCCATGCTTGGATTTGAGTGGGTTACATGAACATACTAACTTTGTATTGGGAAGGGTAGGTATTTGTTTTACTATTGTTAAACAATGCATTAAATATGAAGCAGTTTAATAACCTAATGGACACATAATAAGAAATACAAGTTAAATATGGTAGACTCTAGAAATTTATGGGAAATGTTTGAGAATTGTAATAACTGTTTTATATTAGATTTAGATAACGAATAGCCCTTACATAAATTTAAGGATTAGTCTTAAGGCAGGGTGGGATAGTAGTCAGTTTCGTGGCATTGCCATCCGTGCGGATGGTGAGAACTACGTGAGCGATTCCTTAGCTCCGCCCATGAGGAGGAGCTAG
>JAAXNX010000982.1:0-21064 GCA_036491905.1 Folsomia manolachei
CGTTTTGTGATTACTGTACACAATAGATTAAGGGTTTATCTCGCCACCATTTAATGAATGATCATACTGGAGTTGAATAAATAGAACAATTCAAGAAAATCCAGAAAACAAGTTGAAAAAAAGCTGTTCAAGGGTGCTGGGTTTGGGTTTCATGCTTGACAAATTATTGTTACTTATTAAAACGAGTCAACCACAACTTCGTGACATTGATTTTAGATCTTGTTGAACTGCAGTTCCTTATTCTTGAGTCTGGTCACAATTATCTCACGGCGTAAATCTTAACCGTGATTTAAGGACTTCGACGAGGTAGGGTGCATTTCTGTTCCTTGACAGTTGAGGTACCACGTCTGCATATTATTATTATTCTGATTTGAGTTGTCCTTTAAATCAAGTACAGAACATAATAGATATATACAACATAGAAATACTGCATGCAATACCAAACTAAAACTAGAAAACCATTCTAATTACAAAATTTCAGTGTTTGTCCGTCCCATTTGTTTACCGTTTACGGACGAGTTCCACATTCCTCCGTTACCAATTCCTACGCCAGGTCAAAATGGGAATTTGCATGCAATTGTCTCCGGATGGGGAAAATTGTACAATTCTGGTAATGTCAGTTTTTAATCGTTAAGCAAACATGATTAATAAATTATCCGCATAACATTATTTTCAGACACCGAGGGAAGTCCTGATCTCCAGTTTCTTTCCGTTCTCCTTACGGACAATAATCAATGTGGGAAGAATTTCAAAGCCAATAATGTAACAATTTCTGAGGCTCAAATTTGTGCCGGTGGCGAGAAAGGAAAAGGATCTTGTGCAGGCATGTAAAATATGTGGTTTCTATAAAGTGGCTTTAATGGTATCAATTAGTTTTTGAATTTGAATAGGAATTTTTAAAGATGCAATATTACTAAAATTATCGCTCCCAATTAATTGAAGCTATTGAAGCCAAACTGCGTGTCGTAGTATTTTTTATTTTAAACCTCAATTCATGTATGATAATGTGCACAGGAGACTCTGGAGGGCCGTTGTTTTATCCAGCAAAAATCAAAGGAAAAACAGTCATTCGAAACGTACAAATTGGAATTGTTTCATTTGGAAAACATCAGTGTGCTGGTTCTGCACCCGTGGTTTATACGCGAGTACGGAAGTATCTCTCATGGATCCTGAATAACATAAAAGAGTGAGAACTCCACAATCGTGGAAATTTATGAAGGCAGAGTGCCTTTGAGAGCAATACGATCAGTTTCGAACAAATTTATTTGTGAATGATTTAAAGTGTGTAATAAGATTGAGATTACTTAATGAAATGTGTATTTTCAAAATAAGCTCATTTCTTTAACATGGATAAAAATTTTAATTTCTGAAATACATTATTAAAAATCTTGTATATAGTGGGACTGGTAATATTAGTAGTCAAAAGCACATCTTATTTGAACACACTCAAGAGGTTAAACATGGAATCGTATTGTGCTTGTGGTCATCGGCGAGTTCATACATTGCAAAACACGGTACTAAGTATTTTAATAACATGAAATTCAACTGATTTCGCAATTGGGATTGCTGCGCCGGCCTCTGTTTCCTGTGGCACCACCAGCCATTGCGGATTCTCTTTCACTTTCTGCAATTGCTTTCGCCAGCAAAAAGTCTTCTTGTTCTTGAGTCAATGGGTTAGGAGATGAATGATTGGTGCCGGGATGGGACGCAGAGTCCGGATTAAGAGAAGCTTGTAATGCTAACTGCAAAGCTTCATCCTCAGTCTATCAGAAAATCAACCGCATATTAGTAAAGAAAATAAACTTCGCATTTGATAATATACACTATTTCTATATACAAATATTTACCAAATGCCCTTGTTGCACTGTCGTAGCTTGTCGAAAACCCATAGCTCTACTTAGGCCACTGGCCGCTGATGACGTGGCATTTGAAACACGAGTGGAAAACGATTGCGAGTTGCTTTGCGATGAAGATGTCCTTGCCAAGGCGGCTTGTCCAGCTTTTCCAATTTGTCTTTCATGTCCACTTCGTTTATTGGTGCATTCATGGTCTTGTGGATGACGGTGTTTAAGACAAAAATTTAAATTACAGCTATCACACAAAACCGGAATCATTTCCTTTTTCTTGCAAGTCTTAAAGGTACATCGATTCGAGTATACTTTCTGCAATTGGGTGGAACACAAAATATTGAATGAGTTTACTTGTTTTACAAGTCAAGAGATCAAAATGAAATGACTTACATTTCGTCTATCTTTTGCAGTATCTGATTTGCAGTCATTATCAATATGCCGACCAACTCGAATGTCAGGGAGCTCGTCCAATTTCCCAGGCACTGGAGCATTGCATAGAGGACAAACCGGGACTTGAACATCCCTTTTTAAAGCCACGGGACAATTATGCCCAGTGTAGGAGTAATGGTCACCACTATTAATTGTTCAAAACATAATTAGCAATTAGTGAATGAGAAAGTTTAAAAAGTAATACTACACTTACCAAAATACGGATTTACACCCATCGCATTTTACAGGGAGAAAGTCTAGGAATTGAATATATTGTTATTTTATTATTGGGACATTTTGTTGAAAAACAAATTTTTCTGTAGAAGTAAAAAAATATCTTACCAAGCCTCCTACAATCTGCTTCACTGCAATGGGTGCCCAGATGAGGGAGTTCCATATTGCAGTAATATTTATGTTTAGGCTAAATTTTTTCGACAGATTTTTTTTAAATATTTTATTCCAGCTTATCGGATTCAATTCATGAAGTATTCAAAAATGTCACGACAAGGAACAAGAATCAGCTCAAAAATCAATTCAATGCGTACAAAGTTTCCCGTTTCAAAACGCGGAACAGACTGACATCAAATAATATTTGGACAAGAGTTTTTATAACCAAGAATGACTTGCAATAGTGAATGATGACTAACTGCACTAAAGTATTATTTCACTACATTCTACGTGGTTTTAAGGCCAAGGTGTATAAACGTTAGCAGGAAACTGCAAATCATTTTGACGAAGTTCTTCAGGCTGCCGCATTCCACACCATCACAAGATTTCAATGGTCGAAAACCAATCATTGTACAACTCATGCTAAAAATATGACTAGTGCTGATGCACCTTGATCTTCAAGTAAAAAAACGTGAAATGCCATTTTTAGACCTTTCTCTGAAACACGGTTGCGGCAACACATAATAGTCAGTTGTAAGAGGAAACGTTTCAAAATGACTTATTTATTAGTTTCGTGAAGGCACTATTTATGTACATTAAAGAAATATCATTACCATTATCGAGAATGAAAATTAAATATACATCAGTATTGCTGAGTATTGTGGACAGTATTGTACTAAGATATACAATAATTTTATGGTCAAACTATTATATTTAGGGTTGTACGACAGATTGAGGGTTGATTAAGGTAATACGGCAGTACTAACCAGAATGTTTGACTTTGAGGAAGGTATAAGACACATTTTTTTCGGCGCAGCATTGAATCGAATGGATTAGATATGCTCAACATCTTCTGCCTTCATTCCGGTGGCGTTAAGGACAAATACTTTGAAATCTTCAGGAAGTTCCTCACTTCCGTACAATCGTTCACAAAAGTAGACCTGTGGACACATTATGTTACTTTTATTTTTATTTACTTTATTCTGGGCATATGCATTTCGGCGGAAGACTCTTCCAGGAAGAGCATTTTTAGGGTAATTAATTAAAAGTTACCCGGCGCAATCGACAATTGGCGTGAATTTGAATGCGAGTCGTTTCGACGTAAGTGGTTCCATAGGCCCGGCGTGTAAAGTCTGCAAGGTTCACTTGAACCTGGCAAAAAAAGTATGCATTATTATTAGTAAACTTGCCAACATCAATAATTGTATAACTTTAATTCACCTGATTCCAACCCGCATCCTAGCGAAAAATAAAAATAGTCAAGTTTTGAGCAGATCTGACTGAACAATATGAAATGTGTATATTGTAATACCAGACTCAGAGGCATGGTGCAATTGAAAGGTCGGATTCGAGTACAAGACTGAAAATTGCTGGAGCGGAAACGACGCTTGACATTTCTATCATCCAAAATCTCCACCTCAAAGGTAAAGTAGCGTTTCAAGTTCTTGACAATCAAAACCAAAAATGGGAGGCGAATTCCAAGACTTTTCCAGGGGCAGACAGGCGTGCTGATGTAGGTCGTGGAAACATTATTCCCAATTATTTCAAGCGTGATAGAGCGGATGCAAGGATCCGTAATTCGTTTGATATGACCATTGTTGACCTGAATATAATATGAAAAAGTTAAGAATATCCATGTTTAATCCTAATCCTGAATCCGGATTCCTCGACAGTCACTAGCGGATCATTTCTTCAATTAAGCAAAGCTCACCTTGGTACACCAAATGCTCAGTGGTTTGTAGCCGATGGCGTAGAAGACGGAAAGAAATCCGGCCTGGTAGGCGTTCCGGAACATTTCAAGGAGTTGTTGATTGGCGTATGGAAGGAATAGAGTGGCCGTTTCTGTGATCCGGCAAAGCAAAGTGATTTCAAAAAATTGCACACTTTCGATTTTTTAGATATGTATGATTTGATATGCAAGATGGTTTTTGATATTTTGAACCCCATCTTGTAGAACACATTTCGATTGATTGTCTGGGGAACACAAAATCATGAGTGACATGATGGCAGGAAAGCGTCGGGGGCTCAGAGACCAAAATTGAATAAGTCGCGACGCGAGTGAAAATTCGATTAGGAGAGTTATTCCACCATGCAAATGCCCAGCTCTATAGTGCAGTAAATGCAGTAATAATCTATTTGTGTACGCAATTACACATTATATGTATATTGTAATAATATGCATCTCCAGCAGAGTGATTTTTTATATGTATACAATTAGCTTTTTGTTACAAGACTTCTGACATAATTCAATTTTGTTTCTATTTTTATGAAAGCCTCATTATACGTATATGGATAGTATCCAGATGCTTCAACCAGCATGACTTTATATGCAAATAAATAAGTGAAAGCGTGCCACACCATGTTTCGGTGACATTCTATTAGTGCCATCACTGGTTAATGATTCCGTATTTTTGGGTCCACAGTACATGATAGTATACAAATAGTCATCGATAATGTAATTAATAAAACTCGATTCCTCCCATGAAAAATAATTCGTTAAAGTACGAAAATTGATAGAATGTGGTTTACCTATGTCTCAGTTATTACAGTACTTATTTCTTCAAGCGTTGCTTCGTACAGTACTAATTTACTAAATCATGTCCGTCATTTTAAAGGGTGAGTTGAAAATTAAACTTAGTTCCGGTTCAGGTCAATCTAACAATTTGTTACGATTACAGTCACAAAGTTTACCGGGTAATTCCTACAACACCGGAACATGTAAAAGTTTTACAAAATATGGCGACCGATTCTGCCTATGATTTTTGGACTGGCCCAACAATTAACAACAAAGTGGATATAATGATGCCCCCTCTCAAGCAGAATCAAACGCTGGATATGTTTCGGAATCATGAACTAAAATATTCCGTTATGATCGAAAACGTGGAAAGGTTGATTATATAATTCGTACGAAATTTTCCAAGCCATGTAGCCAATAATGCATCTTTGATTCTGTAATTACAGTCTTGTACAAGCAGAACGCGACTGGAGTCAAAAGAGGGACAGTTCTGTAAAATTTGATTGGAATTCATATTACAGTTATGCAGATGTGGGTTCTTGACTTTGTCATGATCTTTATTTCCTGAGTTCTCAGAAGTATATCATTTTCCACTGTTTTGCAGATTATATCCTGGGCTGATACCCTCAAATGTGGGAACGGTGTTAAACTCACATCTGAAGTGTATGGCGTTAGTGGAGAAGGCCGGGCATTAAAAGTTTACAAATTTTACTTGGGTTCCTCTCCACCAAGACGTGCCATGTGGGTGGATGGAACATTTCATGCTAGAGAATGGATTAGTACTGCTGTGGTCACCTATTTTATGAATGACCTTTGCAACAACGCTTCTAACACATTCCTCAAAGAACTAGACGTCTACATTGCTCCCATTGTTAATCCAGATGGCTATGAATATTCGAGAAACGTTGACAGGCAAGGTCCTTGAAATTATCCTGTAATGCATATACACAAAATGGGCGTAATATTTTATTACATTCATTTTTAGAATGTGGAGAAAAACAAGGAAGGATTACAATTCTTCACAGGGTTGTGTGGGAGTTGGTAACTCGTTTTGAAAATACAAAAAAATTGTTCGAGATACTTGTTTTTTATACTTTTATAATTTGTATGTAGACCCTAACAGAAATTTTGATTTCCATTTTGCAATGGCTGGAAGTTCCGATGATAAATGCTCCGAAATTTATCATGGACCATACGCTTGGTCAGAAACTGAAACGTTTGCCATGAAAAATTACCTGTTACATAACAGGAATGCTGTATGGACGGCGTACATTACCGTAATATCATTACCAATATTTAACATATTTACTTAACTAAAAAAAATTATCCATCTGGTAAATCGGTTTAATTAGGTTCATAGCTATGGCCAACAAATTCTTATTCCATATAGTTTTGATAATGTTACACTGCCGGAGAATTATCCCGAAATGGTAATTAAACATTAATTATTTTGATATTTCTCATTGATAGTATTTGTAAAGCTTTATCAAATTGACGTAAATAATTTTGGTGTTAGGAAAATTTGGCAGGTCAAAGTCGTGATGCAATACAATCCGTGCATGGAATCTCATTTTCATTTGGACGCAGGTAACATACTGTCTAAAACTACGGAAGGGAATGGCTTTTGCGGATTAGTTTTACCATCTTTTTTCTTTCTTTCCCTCAGTGCTAATGTATATGGTAAGAGTTTCTAATAGAAGGGACAAAATGAGTGCAAACTACAGATTATTTAAAACTTAATAATTGAATATCATGAAACTGTAGGACTGTCCTCCGGGTGTGCTGACGATTGGGCATATGCAAAAGGAAAATTTGTATTCTCGTACACTTTTGAGCTGAGGGATACTGGAGAGTACGGATTTTTGCTACCCCCGGATTGCATTATTCCAGCTGCTGAAGAAACTTTGGAAGGTTTTAAATATATTGCGAATTATGTTGTGAAACCGATCCGATAAGTTTGTATGAGAAAAAGCAGTGAACAGTCTCCAATAAAATTTGGTTTTGCTGCTGAAACTTGCAAAGGTTAGCCTACGATTGTCAATAGGCGGACGTGAAATCGACTATGAATTCAAACTAACTTTCTGACTGCATAATAAATATGAAGATCTTAAAATGTATTGGTCACTAATTAATGTCATGCGGTTTACCGAAACTAATCCACATTTATTGTAAAAATAACAGTAACAGTTTAAGTTTTTGCAAAATGAGCAATTCATAATTTGATAATAGATGCATTGAAAAATTAACTTCATTTGTTCCATACAATGTCAGTCATGCACATTTCGATGTTTACATTTAATATCAGAATCACACGCCAGTATCAGGTTCATGATCTTCAATGTTCTTAAAAACTCAATTTCTTCTCTGATTCATCACAAGATGAATGATGTTAATTTGTTTTATTTTTAAGTCTTTGTGGCATTAGAGCTCGCCTGATGCTTTAAAATGCTGCGTTTGTGTTTAGGGTCAATTGAGCTGTAAAAGAAAAATAACAATGCAAGTACTCACAAAATACCCATGCGTTGATGAGTCAATCTTTTATTTGAAACTATTTAGCAACTTATTACAGCAAGACATTATGTATATAAATAAATTAATACTGACACGAGTAAAGTTTATAATACCGGCAATTAAATAGCTCTTCTTGTGCATCGGTGAACACTAACTAATAGAAAGTTCGTATTTTTTAACAATAATCATTTCAAATAATAGGATCGTGATACTGTCGATATCAGTAATTGAAGAAAACAAAAATTTTCAGTATTAAAACATTTTTATATTGTTTAACCATGAAAGTTTTCTAGACACTGATTGGTAAAATCAAATCCCGATTTATTTATGCAAATGCTAAAATGTTAGTGTTGTAAGTTGACTATTAAAATCATGTTTAATTGTATGATGGGTTGGGTTGGCTTCTTGATCAAGAATGACATGAAATGAAATGGATCATCAAAATATAAACGAAGCTAATAATACTCACAATGAGAACCACAGCTCATCTATTAAATCAATCATTGATCAATTCACGAAGACTTGCGAATCAATGCACGATGTCAGATTGTGAGAGTCGCTTAATTGTCACTTGTTAGGATAGAAGGGTCGCGGTGTATTGTTGTAAAGTAAACTAAAACTGAAGGAAAGTTTTTTCAAGTCGGCAATATTTAACTGAGTAATGACATACTTTTCGGCAGTTGCATTTTAGCTTTTAATCCATGTGCGACAGACAATTATTGCAGCGCGTTGATTACGTGATGGAATCTGCATATTCGCAAGAGAATACAGTTAAGATTTATCTTCAATAAAGTTATAATGTGCACCCACCCAGTATAATTGCATATGACAACAATGGGTCACGCAATAAAGATCTATTATTGGTTTTAGAAAACAAGACAAGTGCCATTCATCCATCAAGCAAGAGTGTGATACTCAACCCGTATCTTATGTAGAAAGCGAAAGTCATATGAAAAACGTAATGCGGACAAGTTGACCAGTTTTGTGGCATAAGGATAAAAATACTTCAAAATTTTTTACTTCATTTACGTAATTATACAATAGTGCCAAGAATAAAATGGTGACCACCAAACATTGCACATTACTTGTTTTTGCATTCCTCACACTCAATCCGTCAATTACAAACTTGGTCGATGCCAGTGGTCCATGCGCATTGTTGTAAGTCTTCCCGTATTTACAACCATTTAAAGAGTAAATTACTATTATTGCAATGTATTATTTTGCATATATCTCAGAGAACCTCGAGCTGACGCACTCTGCATACCTTTGGCATCAATCAATCGTGCATTTAATGACGCCAGACAATACTTAGGACTAAAGGCTCCCCTCTCATTTCCGCCCCACAAAATTAGTCATCATCTCCATGAAGTGGATCAGTTGGGAATGGTGCTATCCCAAACTACAAAGTACATTGCGAAAGAATTTCAAATTAGCCCTGAGCAGGTTGAACAACTCCTTCCTCAATTAGACCTGGAATTGACGGATATATGGCCCTGGTGTCCACACCAGTTTCGAAGGACGAAGGAATGCAAGGTAACCTCATTTAAAGCCATTTAAGAAAAAAATTAATAACGCTTACACAAATGTACATGCTGTCACAATCACAAACATATGTCAAACTAATAAATTATGAACGACTTCAGCTCAGTAGATATCGGGAAATAAGTGGTCGTTGCAATAACCTAAATGTGCCAGAATTTGGAGCAGCCCACACGCCCTTCACTTACCTGATCCCCGCGGATCGTCCAGATCGCATTGATTATCCAAAGGATCCGGATTCTAAATATTTGCCCCCGGCGAGAGTTGTGAGCAGTAAAATGCATAGCGACATTTTTACTCACGATCACACTGTTACAATTATGCTGATTGCTTGTGAGATTAAATAAGAACTTGAGTTTATGAATCCGTGCAATTAATCTGCAATGTGTCGGATTCTTAAAGTCATCCTGAATTTGTAATTAGGGGGGCAGATTATTGACCATGATATAACTTTAACTGCAGAGACCAAAGGTACTCAAAAAATGGTCAAATGTGGATTTTCAATGTTAATTTCTTAACTGTGTAAATTACTTACAGATAGCCACACAGGAAAAGATCCCGATTGCTGCAAATATGTGCACGATCATGATGCAAAATTACATCATAATTGTTTCCCAATACAAATCCCGCATGATGACGAATTCTATGCTGGACATCACCAACAATGCATGAATTTTGCAAGATCGATTTCTGGTGTTAGAGCAAATTGTAGATTGGGTAATACAAAATACTAGGGGTTAAAGAAATATATTGAAAAATCAACGCTATAGTGTTAATTCATACTGTTTTAGGTTCCAGAACGGCCCTAAACTCTATCGCCTCATTTTTGGATGCAAGTTTCGTTTATGGTTCTGAAGAACATTTTAGCAACAAGTTGAGAACTGGAAAATTTGGAATGCTGGATTCATTCCCTGCATTTCACAAAATCGGTCTTAAGGATTTGCTTCCTCTAAAGACCGAACATCCTGATGAAGGCTGCATTCGATCCAACCCCAATGTGCATTGTTTCCTGGCAGGTATAGACATGACAGATAAAATACCGACGTTGATAAGATCATATTAATACTTGTGATTATCACTAAACTTTCAGGGGACCATCGAGTAAACGAGCAATTAGTCCTTACCGTTTTGCATACCGTCTTTATGCGAGAGCACAACCGAATTGCAGTGCAATTGTCAAAAATTAACAAGCATTGGGATGATGAACGATTATACCAAGTGAGTTATGCAAAAAGGAAAATCTTGTACAAGTTGTTAAAACATGTTTTTCTTGCCACAGGAAACAAGACAAATTATAATTGCAATTACGCAACACATTACCTATGAAGAATTTTTACCAATGGTGCTCGGAAAGCGGCTGTTGGACGAATATCAAATTTCGGTTACAAAAAAGGTAAGATTCTTACCGTAAGAAATGACACTCTTTTCATCAAAATGTGCATATTAAGGGCCAGCCAACCTATTTTATAGGGTTTCTGGAATGGATATGATCCCAATTTGAATCCTTCTGCAACGGAAGAGTTTATCACGTCAGCATTTAGATTTGGACATTCACTGCTTCCTCGGTCAATTGAGAGGTGGTCTGTAGCTCATCGGTTTATAGGTATCCATTATTCTGCCAGTCTTATCTTCAAAACCGTTGGAATTTAGCGTGTCTAATAGCTCATTATTTAATTTAAAAAACAGAAAGTACAGAACTAAATAAGCTAATCCGTCAACCATTTGATATTTATAAACCGGGATATGTGGATACGTATATTCTGGGAATGGTCAACCAACTAGCACAAGCAATGGACGAAGGGGTGACGGAACAGGTACAAAACTATAAGAATTGGTCTTTCTTGAATGCTAGTGAAATTGCAGGATTGTAATTTTCTGCAGGTAACAACGCTTTTGTTCAGAAAACCTCATAAGCATTTTGGAATGGACTTGGCATCAATAAATATTCAACGAGGACGAGATCACGCCATTCCAGGGTACGTCGAATACAGGAAACTCTGCGGACTTTCACCTGTGCAGTATTGGGAAGATCTAATGGGAATCATGAGAAACGACACTATTTCAAAGTATAGAGAAATTTACAGGCAAGTGTGGGCAATTATTTTTGTTAATCAAAGTGGCGACTCAACTCCGTAACGTCATATTGTGTGCAGATCACCCGTCGACATAGATCTGTGGTCTGGAGGTGTGTCCGAGACTCCAAGCTACGGCTCTCTTATAGGTCCCACGTTCGGATGCATAATTGCAAAACAGTTTCAAGTTTTACGGTTTGGGGATAGACATTGGTATGAAATTCCTAATTTGCCTTCCAGCTTTACTGAAGGTAAGTTTACTGACTTAAGCACTTCGCCATTAAAAGTTCCTTTCGTCGCAAAAATCAGTTATTTTATGATACAGAGCAACTTTCGGAAATTAAGAAAGTCAAACTGTCGCGAGTATTGTGCGACAACGGGGATTACATTAAAAACATTCAAGTTTATGCAATGGTCCTGCCTGACCCACAAAGGTAATCGGCAAAGAATTTTTGCATGAAACGTGAGTTTAAAATTTATTTACAATTTTATAGAAATCCTCGAGTCCCCTGTCAAGGATTAGTTTTGCCAAGGATTGATCTGAGCAAGTGGCATGAATCACCGTCCAATTTGGTAAGAAAATGTGGAACTCAACTCGAGAACATTAAAATTTTTGTGTCATTCTCAATCCCAGAATTATCACCAGCACCCGGACAAGGCAGCTTTTCACAGCCACCGTGAAAATTATGCAACCCTTCACGCCCCCAAGTTTGATCCAAACTTTTTAAAAGGATATCAAAATAAGAACCATGAACATCATATCTACAATTTATCGCATGAAACGACAAATTATGCGGAGCAGCCACCATTCGGCCACACCCACCCGGCTGAAGATAGCTATCACAATAATGCAATAAATCTGGGACCAAAAAGTATCGACATGGTCAGTGATAATTTTCAAGGCGAACCCATGACATTCAATGGCAACCATTATTATACGAAGGGAAGTAGAGATAACTATCCGCCTAATTATGAACTAAACACTCCGGAGTACGCCCATCACCCTCCAATACACAATGACGACAGACCTCAAATTGAAATCTTAGAAAGTTTAGAAGCTCCACCAATTGATTACCAACATGAGCCTGTAGTAAACTTGAAAGAAGATTATGACCTTCATCCCCCACTACCACCTCAGTACAATGATCATCCTCCTCCATTGTCTCCACGCCAGCCAAAACAGCAGCATTTTAATAGACCCATTGTTCCTCCTAGAAGACGGCAAGTGAAGCCTCCATTTCCTGATTCTCCTTTTCCATTTTTCGGTGGAATATTTAGTCCAAATCCTGGATATCTTGTAAGACAAAAAATTTCTATTCCATTTAAGGGATAGCCAAACACTTTGTTTATAAACGATTGTATTTATTAATTTTCGATTAATAAATTGACAAAGAACAAGAGAGTAGCCAACAACGAGCTCAAATAAACCAACCAGACATAAAGTAATAAATAGTTAGGTTAAAAATATAGTTGAAGCAAACTGATTTAAAAGATGACTATTTAATTGACTAATCCTCCTGACTTATTGAAGATGATGGCACACTATCTTCTTCTAGATTTTCATTGTTGATTTTGTTTTCTAATTCAACTTCTGTCGAGTCTTCTGTTGGTGATTTGGTTTTCTTCCATATCTTATTCCAAAACAGTTTCAAATTTTCAGCCCTTCCAGTCATTTTTTTGAGTTGAAGGCGTTTCGTGGTTATGTTGTGAATCGGCCCGAATGCTAAAGCGACAACTGTACAGGTCAAGCAAATCACATTATATGGCATTGAAAAATCCGGAGTTGACAGATTTATCAGTAAAACTCGAGAGTAATAGTGTCGCGTTTCAGTATTTGCAGAATTTTTCGTCAAGTTGACCTCGAAATGAGCGGCTTCCAAGTAAAATCCATGATTCGCATCAGGTGGATATTCATCCCATTTTAAGTGGCCCTTTTCAACCATAAAGCTAAGCGTGACTTTGGAAGATGGCGGAATATTAATGTCCATTTCCAACTTATGCAAAACTTGTCGATCCACTCCAGGCGTATAATGAAAATAGTCACCTGTAACATTTTTAGTGAGGTGAAGTAAATCCTATAAAAAAAATTTAAATCCAGAAATAATGGGTGGCCTTATGTCAACATACCTGGTGGAACTGGAAGTTTTTGCCTACCATGAGTCACTTCAAGCGACATTGTGTGTAAATATGGTCGGATATACCACGGTAAAACTTCAACGTATAAAACGGATAAAAACTGATCATTTAAATGGTTTGTCATCTCCACAACCATTTTTCCATACTCTTGTCCATAACCTGTAAGTCGAGAATTTCAATTCAAATCTGAAAAATCTGATCCGGATTTGAAAATTCAATAGGATTCATTGAATACCTCCCATGTACTTCATTGGAGTAAATACTAAATTCTTCTCGTTTGAGACATCATTCTGTGGAATGTTCTTGAGTTTCAAACTATTCAAATCTTCCGGATTAATAGATTTCCACGTGCTATTATCCCACATTTGGACCGTCGTTTTCTTAGCGGGATGACACGGAAAGATGGCCATGGACCCCATTACGGTTTTTACAAAATTGTCATTCTGTCCTGATAAATTTGGACTGTCAAACACCATTGATAACGTCAGTTTGAGCTGGGTTTCCAATTCTGTTTGGATGAATCGTATATTGGCGGAATGATAATGGGTGTTGAATACTTGTTTCGACCTCAACAATGAGGCTATCCCTCTCTAGAACAATAATTTGATAACAAATCTTTACTTCACATCAAACTAATGAAACCCTTCAATTTATCGAGTCTTGAATATTTTATTGTTTTCCCCATACCATAATGCCACAAGGAAGAAGTTTAGTCCAAGGCGTCAGATTTTCCGTGCATATGAATTCTCTCGGTAAAGCCCCAACTCGAACATTGACACTCCTTTGTAGCAACCTTTTCGAACCCATAAAACTTCCAATAGGACGATGAGCAAATTTTGGCTCAATTGAAGTTGTTTCATCCAAAAAGTTTAGAGACGCACACGTTAATCCACTGAGTCGATTGGTTAAACCTCGCCAATTTGCATCCGCTTCCCTACATAAAAAAATAAGTAAGCAATTAGTCAAACCACAAAGTTTCTTTCCGATTAAACCCACTTTGAATCCGAAGAGTTATTTGAAAACCAAGCCACAACATGTGCTCCAGTAGGTGCCGTTTGCGCCGGGTAAGGATCTCCCCAAGACTCTAATCGCCAATGCCCTTGAGTTAGACTGACATGAAGTTCTTCTACACTGTGGGCAGTCAGGATTTCGGACAGTGCTCGAGGGAACATGGACGTGTGATTAATATCCGAGGAAGGGCTCCGATTAATTAGGAATTCCATCCTTGTATGAATGTGACCACTTGGGAGTCGCCGGATCCAAAGGGATTCTTCAAATCCTTCCTCACAGGAAATGAATCCCACCAAATTGAGGTAAAGAAGTAAGGCCAATACAGCCCTCGTAGATTTCCGGGCCATTTTGTCTAGATATTAGCTCTGGATAATTTACAACAAGAGTTGAATTGATTTGACTCCTTCAGATTTGTTTAATTCAAAGGCCACATTTTACCTGCTTATTTGTTGAATATTGCACGACGGAGGACCACTCCAATAAATTTTCATGAAGTTTAATTATTGGATTTTATTATTTTTTTATTTGCATTGAAACACCAAAAAAAAAAATGTTGTTGCCGGTTTGATTGAGTTCAGTTTGGCCAATTCTTTGTTTTTGCAATTTCTACGCGGGATTCGCCAGGAATCTTTTTTTCATAACTTCTAAAAAAACGGTGTTAATATTGTTTTGAAAATTTGGGTTCTTTTCTTGTTTGAAATTGAAAATGTTGTGAATTCGGGAACATCCCTTTCCCACAGGTGAGTAAGTGGAGTGGACGTTGACGCTATTTTTTATGGGGCACGAATTAAAAGTACTGCAAGTGTTTCCATCAATTCTGTATTATTTTAATTCTTGACATTTGTCCTACTTTCTAGTAGTAGTGCCATTTTTACAACTCTTGCTCAAAATAAGACGGACTTGAAGACTTAAGGTAGAGTGGAGTGGAAAATTGGTGTCCAGTATCGCATATCGCATCATAACATAATAACTATAAATGAAAGTGTTAAACAATTTTATTGTTTTCTGATAGTAGCCATCGGTCCATGCCCCTGGACCTTGAAATAGAGTCTGACTGACAGAATACTGGACCATGCCACTACCGAGGAAAACTGCTTCATCAAAGACAGCACTGAAAACAAGGAACCAAATTTCTTCCAGTACATTATGTTCTCCGAGACCGTGCTTTATTGAAACTGTTGAAATTTGTGATTCGGACGACGACGATTTTGTTACACCTAATCCTTCAACGGTTAAATTCTCTGAAAAGAGTTTTAATCAACAGATTCCGGCAGCCGCCGCTGCGGTGGGCACTACTAATAATGGTGATGTAACTGGATTTGGTCGTGACTTTATCAATGCGGTTTCCACACCCGCTAGGGAAAAAGACAACAAATTCACTTTCAAATTGAAATCTAATCGAACAGATAGTTTGGAAACAAAAATACCTGTTCCAGAAAGAACCCAAGGAATAAGAGTGAGCAGTTCCATTTTTTCTAAATCCACAACTGACTCTTGGAAAGATTTAATGGTACGGATGCAGTTGAACCAAAAAAATGGATCACAAACTACAAAAAAATCAAACCTGTCTGCTTCTTTGAAACTAAGAAGAAATAAGAATAAAACGGTGGTTAAAAAGGTGGCGTCAACGTCAACCTTAACTCAGCAAGGATTCCAAAGGAATTTTATCGACAAAAGTACGGCTATATTTTGCATATTTACAAGAGAAATAGTCTTATTTTTATGTAATACTAATATTCTATTATAACGACAGGCTCAGCTAGAGAAGGAAGTCCTCCAAAAAAACTGAAATTGGACCCTATTATGATGGACGAGGTGGATCTGGATGATAGAGTGTTGATTCCTCAATCAACAGCTTCTTCTTCAGCAACCAATATCATTTCTATTGCTCAATCAAATGCCAGCAGTACATCCGTTGCGACTTTCAAAAAAATTCCTTCTATTTTTTTGAAACCGGCAGAAAGAACCGCAATCATTCAGGCACAAAAACAGGAGCGGTCATTGGTTCACACTGATTTATCCGAAGCTTTAAAAGAGCTTTCCACCGAACCTGAGATTTATGATTCAGCAATTGACACTAATAGTGATTTTTTTGACGACAACATTGTCAAGTTGAATGAAACGTTCACCGAAGATCCGTACAAGAAAACAAAAGCTTGCCCATTTTACAAAAAGCTTCCTGGTAAATTGCATTTAATCTAAAATTTATCCAAAGGTGATTTAATTGCAAAAAATGCAATTGTGCGTTTCGTTTTTAAGGAACTCGATTTAGTATTGATGCTTTCAACTATGGATTAATCCCTAACATTGAAGTGTATTTTCTAAGCCATTTTCATTCCGACCACTACATAGGACTATCTAAAAAGTTTTGCAAAACCTTAGTATGCAGCCCTCCAACAGGTAATTACTCTTATATTTTTGTATTATTCTGCTTTGTTTCGCTCTCAACAATATTAGGAAATCATATTATCTTGGTATTTTTACAGCTAATTTGGTGCGGATGAAATTCAATGTGGACGAACACTGCATCCGACGCCTACAAATCAACAAGCCATACATAATTGACGACGTTGAAGTTACCTTAATACATGCGAACCAGTAAGCAAAATGTCTTTTTAACTTTAACCACAAATATCTGAAACATTAACGTTGTATGCAATTGACAATTACTTAAAGCTGCCCTGGATCTGTGATGTTTTTATTTCGACTTCCAACCGGAACAACATTCTTTCACACTGGAGATTTTAGATTTACTGTTGACATGCTGGATAATCACAGTCTAAGTGGTCTCCGGGTTGACTGCCTTTATCTGGACACAACGTGAGCATAAATTATAAATCTAGGAATTCTACAAAAAGCATTGATTTTTCTTTGTAAATCTTTCAACCTTAATTCTTCTGCTAATAGGTATTGTGACCCCCGATATAATTTCCCAACTCAAACTGCAGCTATTGCTGAACTCATCACGGAAGTTAGACGTAAATTGGAAGTACAACCGAAAACTTTAATCGTATGCGGCACTTATGTTATCGGTAACCAAATACAATTAGTGATGCAATAATATTACTGTAAAATTGGATTGAAATTTAAATAGCAATATTTATACACAGGGAAAGAAAGGGTTTATCTCAGTTTAGCTGAGGCCATTGGTGCTAAAGTTTATATGAATAATGAAAAGAAGGCCATCATTAAGGCATTAGAGAATCCAAAGTATTTATCGTATTTGGCTGACAGAGAAGATTTCGCTAGTATACACGTGCATCAGATGTTTGGAATCAATCCAAAGGTAATAAGTCTAATTCGCCAGGATATGATGTAATATTGCAACAAAGTGTATATTTTATATTTTTTCTTAACTGTATAGTTCCTGTCTGAGTATCTGAATTCAAGGACCAATCTATACAAGCACATCATAGGAATTAAACCTACTGGATGGCAATTCTCATCTTCTGGGGACGGCTCAGCAATCAAAAGCTTTTATAATAACACTGTCACTATAATTGGTAATTAATAGAAGGAAACACATCATTCCTATCGTATTTGTAAACTATGATATTTAATTTCAGGTGTGCCGTACTCGGAGCATTCCAGTTTTTCCGAATTAGAACATTTCGTGCGAGCGATTAAACCAAGTAAAGTTCAGCCCACAGTTAATGTCGGCAGTGATGTGAAACGGGAAAGCATGATGAGTCACATCAACAAGTGGTTGCTAAATTAAATGTCTTACTTATAAACTACCTCTGCCAGTATTTTAATCTTCTTTTATTACGAAATTTGTGTGAAGGACTTTGTACAGACAATAAAAATTAAATGGCGTAAACGTTTTAGAAATGTATACATTACGCGAATGAGATCGGCGTACTGACTATATTAATTTTACCAGTACAATACACTCAAATTAATTACATGAACTGAATACTAGAAAATAATGGCAGTTGGTTTGGAATATCCAATACAGACAGACATGCACCCTTGCATATACGATACATATTATTATCTGTCTGTAAATTTAAATAATAAGGGGATCAAATCCATTTATCACGGACATATTGACCAAACATATCAGTCAAGATCGTATTTATATGGTAAAATGTTTTTTATACATATGACATACGATAAACTAATGTAATTGAGCATTTTCTTATTTACATACAGAAAGTCTTCGATCAACGAAGTGCGTTAAAACCCGAAATAAGTTGCGACGTCCCTTTTTTCTTTTTGGAATCAGTGGAATTTTTTGTGGGAGGAAAGATTCTCCAAAATCGTAACGTTTCATCTGCTCCGACGGTGGCAACAGTAGTTTTATCCGGTGATAATGTCATATGCAAAATGCGAGCCTGGTGACCCAACATCTCTCCAACCTGTAAATAGAAATAAATTAAAATCATATTTATAATGTGCTAGCTCCGAAACAAATTTCTCCGAGTTGGAAGTCAACAAAACGTACTTGTGTCATCTCAGGATACTTCCACAAAGATAGCTGATTCTTAGTAAATCCATGAGAGCTAAGAATCTCGCGATAATTTTCACTCCAGATCAGACCAGACACTTGGCTTTCAGCATTTACACTTTTCAGTAACATTCCACTGGAAATATTCCACAATTTGATACATCGGTCATTAGTTCCACCCCCCGTAGCCAGAACACTTGAGTGAGATGGAGACCAACAAATTGCTAAAATATAAGAAACATGATATTTTAGACTTGAAACTGAAGTAGCAGGACTTTCTAAACAGTAAGTAAGCACCTTTAATTGCTGCCTGATGCTCAGAAAATGAACAAACGGGTTGACATGTATTGTTCATATTTACAGAGTCCCAGATATTCACTATGTTGTCATTTCCGCCCGTGGCACAAAAACGCCCATCCAATGACCACCGAACCCCACACACCTGGTAAATTCAGAAGCGTCATGTATTAATTTAATTGGGAAAAAAAGAATGTTGAACCAAATTAAAATTCGTAAATAACTTACTTCTTGCGAGTGAGCAGTTTTGCGAGTCATAACTTCGTGCTCTGCAATCCGCAAATCATGATTACGAAGAGTACCTAAACGATTTCCCTGAGTTAATAAATGCGAATTAAGATGCACAGCGGCTATGCGCTCGTTCTCGTCTTCAGTTTTCAGCGTTCTAAGGAGCTTTGTTCTCTCCACATCCCATATTTGAATACGACCAGTATCCAAACCGCAAACCAAGTGTGCTCCGTCTTGCATCCATCCAACAGATGTAACTATTTGCATATTGCTGCAAAAAGCAATTTTAAAATTATTAATTTTCTCCCTCGCTAAATCTTATTAAATTGTAGCCGTAAAATTCTTTTTTACCTTTCCGCAACGTCACAAGGAATACGGACAATTTCAGCGGTATGAGCCGTCCAAAGATAAACTTGATCCCTTAGCGCAATCGCAACAACATTAGTTTCCGACCAGTCCAATAAATTAAGATAAAAGTCATCCACAACATCAGGAGCATCCAAAACGCGATCAGGAGATTTCGGATACACACGATATTTCATCACAGGATTTGACGATGCTACAGAAGAGCCTTGGTACACTACCTTCAAGGCGTTTTGATAACCCTGAAGTAAAAATAAGAATACATAAGATTAGTGGTAATATCCTTCTCTAAAACAATTTAAGACATTTTGAATTATTAACAAACCTCAGGAGGTCCCTTAGGTTTTTGCGTATAACTTAGAACTCTGACGCTAGATAAATCCGAAACACCCAACATACTCTCCGTTAAAGAACGGGAGTAGAGACTGGCTTCCTTCTTCTGTACTTTCCCATTGGCTTGATTGTTCTCCTCGTCTGCAGCCTTTTTCAAAAGATAACCTGCCATCTCAAAATTTCCTCGATCCGGGACAAACCTATCCGCTACTGGAGTCTTTGTACTTCGAGATCCTGACTTGTTATGACGTTTCTCTCCAGGAGTTTTTGTCGTTCTTGAGTTTTCATGAGAAGCTTTGACAGAGTGATTCAAACTTAGGTTTGCGAAGGATCCGTTGATGCTTTGAAAACTGAAATTTTGTTTTTAAGAAAAGTATTTCATTGTCTGGATTTACCATGAGTTCATTATATTTACAATCTTTTATTTTGTTCAGTATTACCTGTAGCTTGCCGACGAGTCCAAGGGTTTCCTAGTATGCCTTTTGGTAACAGCAACAGCTTTGCCACTTGGAATATCCATTACAATTAGAATTTTTTTAATTGCCCTTCCTCTCTAACTTATTCCTAAGTTAGGTTAATCCTAACAGAATGTCGTTTAATCGAATCAAAAGTCAAATCAGTCAAAACAAAAAAAGTCGAGATGGTCTACTTAATTAATGGAACTACTTTTATACAAATATCTGGATTGATTAGTGGAATGTGAGTCAACCAAGCAAAGTTTCCAAATAAGGAGGATTTAATTGTGACTAAAATAATTAGAAATTATAAATATTTAGAGGAACTAAAATATAAATGAACACGACCGGCCAGAGTCTGAGGAAAGAATGCATAACCGACAAATCTGTCTGACACTCTCCCGGCCACAATTCACCTCGTCTCATGCAACAAAGGATGGAAGTTGTCAACAGGTAGCAAAACCATTGACGCAGGTCAAATATTTATG